>JBBMHQ010094550.1:0-10419 GCA_037834295.1 Postelsia palmaeformis | reverse complement strand
CTCGCCAAGCCCCCACCTTACCACGTCACCGTCGACGTCACTCCCCCACCGGAACGCCTCGAGGTCGAGCAGGTCACTGGCCATCAACTCGTACGCGGCCGCGGCGGGATCATCGCCGTTCTGTACGAGACCTATTTGGCCGGCCTCCTCAGCCCCTCTTGGGAACCCGAGCTCGACCTTCAACACTTCCGGCGCCACATCCTACTCTACTGGTCAGGAGCGCCGACACAGCTCCGCCAGACGAACCGCCTCTACCGCCAGATACGCGTCGGCACCGCTCACCGCGAACAAGCACGATCCCAAGGCCAAATCTTCCTCGCCCCCGGCTACGCCTTGGTCTCCCGCAACCTCTGCCTCCACAACTTCAGCACCACCATCCTCCCCTCTGGAGCGCACATATGGTACAAAGCGCGCGACGGCATCTGGTGGCTGGGCAAGATCGCTCACCGCTTACCCCCGGAAGCCTCTTCGGTAACTCCACCGGAACCTTCACCGGGCGGCTCCTACATCATCCGGTTCCCAGAAGACCCTGGATCGAGCAAGATCGACCTTCAACCCGCCCGCTACACTACCGCACGTAACGCCGTGTATGGATCGTGGTGTCTTCAACGCCATGGGAGTGGGAGCCTAGCACGTGGGGTGCTGCAGAACTCTGATGTGTCCCGCGGCGCCACCACCGTTTCCACTCCCCCCTCTGGGTTAGCCTTGGTATAGCATTGTTGTTAACTATGGATACGTCGTTCTGGTTAGCCTACAATATCTTAGAGTAGTTCTTTAGGGTAAGTCTTCAGTAGTCATCAGCAGCCAGCTTGTTCGGTATATTTGTTTCCGTCTACTTTTTGTTTTCTTCCCGTCGCCTACACCTCCGTGTTGCCTTCTTACGTTCAGGCCATCGAGTAGTAGCGATACCGTAATTTTCAAATGTGTTTGTATTTCACTAGCCTACCGCCAATTCTCGGCAATATTACGCCCAGGTAAAATCGTGTCGTAGCCTGGGCTGTACCCTGACCTCCGTCGGTTTCCGCAAACACCTGTTTCAGACAGTCATCCAACGAGGATCATATCGAGCTTCCAGCTCACCCGTGTTTTTCCATGTTTGCCATGTAGGGTCCCGATAGCAATGCCGCCTCGGAAGGCCGCAGAGTTATTGACAAGAGGGGTCCTGACAGGATCGATTTCCATCCTGTGTTCAGCTTTCAATTGGTTTTCTGGTCCCGATGGTGCTTTGTCTTCTCTTTCTCTTAGTTTTCTTGATGTCTTGTCCGGTATTCCGCACGCCCCTCTGCCCTGTGACAATCGACACCATCTTTGATGTCGCCCCTGTTGGCCGAGTTGCACACGCTAGATTTTTTAGACTCATTCTCTCTACTACCTTGAACCGCACGCATTAGGTTAACCTTCTTGCGGATCTTCTTCACCGTCTTTGAGTTTGTCTTTGTTACCTTGCTACGTTTGCTGGTATTGTTCACACCACGAACAGGTCTCCCAGACGCCGCGTTGTTCGCTTCCTCTCCCGTTTTTAGTAGGCCCTAGTGTGCACAGCCCTTATAGCACCCTGGCAGTGCCGCGTTTGCCTCGAGTGATGTCTACCATGTCAGGACCTTCGCCACAACACAAGGCGTATCGGATATATATATATGCTTCTGATTGCGTTCACGGCCTCCTTTAGAAATTTCCTAGTTTGCCAACCCGGTCCGGCGACCATCCTACCGGATATATATGTTTTTTATTGTATTCACGGCCTCCTTTGGAGAGTTTTCTAGTTTGCCAACCCGGTTCGGCGACCAACCCCCGTCCGTACCTTTTTGCGCCTCAAACAATGGCTTCAGTACCGTGTTTGTGCGTCCTTCTTCTGCATCAACTTCGGTCTTCGTTCTCTTCTTCAGCCTTCGCTTTGGCTTCTGTCTCTTGTTTTCTTCGTCCTTCTTCGGTTTTCGCTCTGCCAATTTTCTCCTTTCGCCTCCACTTTGAGTAATTTCTTCTCCTCCTTTGGATTCCCTCTTGGTGGTTCTTCTTAGTAAACACCCTTTCGTAGTGTTTAAGTCTTCGTACGAGGTGTGGGGGAATCTATAGCCTCATTTATTTTTGTTTCGAATAGCCGTATCTTCGACCACCTTTTCCTGGTATTTTGGGATGACCTTTGTCATCACTCTTCGACCACCTCGTGGTCTGCATATACGACTATTCAGGGTGGGATGATGTGATATGGGTGGAGTACTCATGGGTTATAGATATAAATAATATAGTCTGCAGTTTCGTAGCCCCAGGAATACGAGGATAATCCAAAGAATGGATTAACCCGGCGGGTATTCCGTCAGTCGAGAGCAACGTTCTTCGAGGAATATTCTCTAGGGCGGATAGCCCGTTAGGCGAGAGTAATGTTCCTTAAGCAGTTAGGACCATGAAGTTAGAAGTTCTTGACTAGCAGAAGAACGATCAGTAGGCATAGGAAAGTTCTATGGGAGTACATTAGATGAGAGGAACTTAGGAGAGCTTGTGGCGTGGGGTGGGACGAGTATATCTGAGCGTCGAGTCCCACCCCCCCTACCTCTCACTTCTCTTCCAGAGCACCTCCTCAGCTCTCGCTATCAATGAAGAAGTTATACGTCAGAAGAAGCGCAACACTGCTTTTCAGCTACCAGATACACCTGCGTCCCTTACCCTTACCCTTACCCTTACCTCGGTCACATCTTCACAAGTATTTAGGGATCCTGTACTGATCGTACTTCGAGTGGTCGAAGTGTTTGGGTATTTCGTACTGCGAATACTTCAATACTCGGAGTATTCCAGGGTTTCGTACTGCTAGGTACGAGTGATACTCGGAGTATTTCAGGGTTTTATACTCCAAGGTACTCCGGGTTAGAGTACTACTCGGAGTATTTTACTCTGGTAATGAAGTATTCCTGGGTTCAATACTCGCGATACTCCGAGTACTATGGGTAGTTCAGATGTGTGTACTCCGGATACTGCTTGTATTCGAGTATAAGTACTGTCCATACTCCCAGTACTCGGAGTATTTGGGTCTTCAGTACTGCTCATACTCCAAGTACTCCGAGTATCTAGGCCCCCAGTACTGCTCATACTCCAAGTAATCCGAGTATCTAGGCCCCCAGTACTCAAATACTCGGAGTGCTGGAGAGTACGAGAATTACTCGATACTACGAGTATACTCGGAGTATCGAGTATACTCGGAGCATCTGTGTAATTTTACTATTAATAACACACTAACATAGAGAGTGATACGTACGCGTTCTTTTGGCCGTGTACGTTATCCGTCTAGAGGGTATTACGGTAGCAAGTAAGAATCCCGCTAACACAATAACATAATGTTACTCCCTATATTGGCTGATGTCGCTAACACGGTAACATAGTGTTAACGTTTAATTGGCCGTGTACTTTATCCCTTGAACGTGTGTTACGACAGCCACAAGGAATTTCTGCTAACACGCTAACATAATGCTACTCACAATGGGCTGCATACCCTCACACTGTAACACATATTATACTGCGGTCAGTACGGGATCAAGGTAAAACTCTAACATAACGTGACGCGATCGCACGACAATATCGTGAAGTTAGACTTTGTGCAAAGGTTTACTTCGTTTGAGTGGTTGTGTGCTTTCGGGAATGTTATGAGTGATCAACGTTGAAGCTCATGCTTCACATTGTCGGATGGCGAAGATAATGATGATAATATCGTGACACACTATTAGTAACACTATTAATAGTATGTTATCACAAAATTCAGATCGTAGCTCACGTAGTAACGTAATGTTACGGGGTTTTTCCGCTGGCGCCTAACATTAACATAAAACGTTGTGACGTTATTCGAGGTGTGAAATGTGTACTCCTTTCATAATCTTGGTCTACACCTAGTACCAGTACGCACCCTCGTCGAGTGCTGCGGCCATAAAAAACCCGGGCTTCAGCAATTTCGCCCGCTGGCGCGCGGCAGTGAAGTGATCTGGATGAACGCCAAGGATTATTTCACCCTTGCGCTTGGCTTTCACTCTCGAAGGACCGTCTCCGTCGGACGCAGCCGCCGTGAGAATTGTCCGGAAAATCGACGCGCTCTGTTTGTAGTGGATCCGCGCTTTGCACGGAAAGGGACGCGAGGCAGTCCAACAACCCTTCCTTCGTTATGGCTCTCATCGCTGTCAGGAATGCTGGCGTAGAGCTTCTCGTCTCATTTTCGTCCGGTGGTTTTAGTCGTCAGTAGCAGCAGAAGAGTACAGTCCGATGTGGAGGATAAATTCAGTAGCAGCCACAGTGTAGTACACCATAGTATCGTGTGCATAGTTTGCATGCGGCAGTACTTGCAGCAATGCTATGTGGGTGCATTGAACATCAGCAGCGTTGTAGGATACGGTGAGTACAGCAGTCTGCAGCAGTAGCAAAACAAGGCAATGACAGGTACAGCAAGCGACAGAATACACTATAATACCGGGTACATATCAGGTACAGAAATATCACCGCAAAGTGTACCTACGAAATCTCGCAAGCAATACGAGTACCCGCAGGCAATGTCACATCCAGAGGCTGTAACAGATGTGTGAACTTCCAACTCATCGATCGTTCCGCTGCTGTTTGCTGTCGTCGTGGATAAACGTCTTGAATTTAGAGAGCATACCATTTTTCGATTTGAAAATCTGATGACCCAGGTCGTCGGATTTGCCCAAAATCCGACGGACTTGGGTCATCAGATTCTCAAATCGAAAAAAATCCGGTCGGATTTTGCATATTCGGACTGCATAAGCAGGGTCATTCGCTTTGAGATCGAAAAATACAAATCTGAAGCTCGAAATCGAACCGCATAGGAAACAGCCTCAAAGCGAACCAAAACTACTGGTTTTGACGCTTGTGTTTTATTCAGGTTCCCCAATGGTTTTCAGAGGGCAAATCCGATTTTAGCGCGGAACACGCCAAGAGTCAGCACCTTGCGGTAAGGAAGGGGTGGTTCGACTATAAATGTCCAAGCTCTTTCTCTGCTATTTTATATGTCTTGCCACGTGTACCTAAAATCGCGGGGTCTACAGCAGCAGCAGCAGCAGCAGCAGCAGATATTTCCCCCCTCGTCTATCCTATCAACGGTAGGCACATTCCTATCATACTCATCGAGCCAAGATATCAGGCAAGATGCGATTATTTTCACCTTTTGTGGACTTCACGTCCTTGTGTACAACAGCAGTATGTCCTTAACGGTGTTTTTTCAGAAGGTCTGCCGTTTGGATAGGTGCACGTTTTGTCGACTCCGTTACCTTTGGCGTTCTAAAAGATCCTTGGAACGCCAGCCTTTTGCTCACTTTCTGTGCTATTAATAGTTTTAGGACCTCGAAAAGGGGCGCCCGTCCAACACTCGCTGCTTCCCAAAGACTTGATCGTACCACTTCCCTATTCTCATCACGTACGGAAAAAAAATGTATTCACCTGTCTGATACTGTAAATTTAAACAAAAAAGCACGAACAAGAACACTTCCTCCGGCATGCTTGTATGTATTATGACGAAGGCGTGATACCACGAAATTGTATGAAAGTCACAATAATAGTATTATATTATATCTCTCACGTCACGGTCATCTGATTGTTTTTTATATTTTTTATGACACGGCCGGCGTGTTATTCCTCATCTTTCATCGTATGGTAGACTGATGGATACCTGGTTCGAGTTACGGAACGCAGTTAATCGTACAAAAGCTGTCTTCCCTCCTACGATGTACGTACGTTTGTTTCCCCTTTGTTGTCATGGCGCTTGCGGGGGTGTCAGCACTTGCTTTTACGCCCGTCGACCCATCCCTAAAGCTGCATCTTCAAGACGTGCAGATCCGCCTTCAGTGTCCGGCTTGAAACAGCTCAAAAGGAGCCCCGACATTATTCGAAAAAATGTTGTTTACCTGTGCTTTGTCCAGTCAGCAACTCTTAGTGCCCAGGAGAAAAACTAAAGATTGGTATCCGGTACTACTGGGCACCAGGTATATATTATGTAAACATATAAAAACGAAGGCGTTCTTCGGTGGTTCAGAGACCGTAACTTGACGGAGAACGCCGAACGGCGGTTTTTCACCACGTACAGTAATTATATTATACCTGGTATATCATACTCGTATTAATACTACAAACACTAAGCTGCTACGTAGATAGTTGGAAACCTCATCGGACTCCAGCCGTTCGCCTAACGTGACGTGGCCTCCAACCTGATCTACGTATATACCATACTACTGCTGTAGGTTCGCATTTATTGCTGGCCCAGTGTCGGCTCACGAGCGCATCGAATGGACTACTAATACTACACCGGAGCACCAGTCAATACCGCTAGAAATCTGGCCATGAGAGAAGAGCGCAAAATCAGGGGTTCTACACTGGCCACGCTATTGTCAGACGTTGCTACAGAGGTGCAGTTCAGGCCAGCAATGTGTCGTGTTGCCACGTTCGATCACTAGAGAGCACTTTATGCGCGAGCTGAGGTCCATATACTACGAAGTTTCTCCCCGGCGTGTTCAGCTTGATCGTCTTCACCCGAAAGCAAAGCGAGCAATCCGAGAGCAAGACGCCCTTTCTCGTCGCCCGCTGCGGCCGTGTCCTGGAGGGATAAGGCCCGTTCGAGCTCCTTGGATTTAAGCTGGGCCGCCGAGATTACCTGGCAACATCGTAACATCCGCATGTGACGCAGGGGAAAATTACTCATGAAATAAAACCGCGGTAAGACGACGCCTCCTGGACAGTGCAGACTTTCCGCCTTTTCGAAGCTTGCGCGGGTGCTGATTCGGAGGACTGATGATGCGGGTCGGGAATCAAGCGACGAGTTTGACGGTGGGTTTGGAACAATTAACCGCACACCCAATTCATTTCTCACCGCCTTAGGGAGTTGGGCCAAGCGAGCCACGTTTATCCCGAAACTTTTGGGACAGGGGCCTGGCGCGAGCTTGTAGAGGAACGTCACCCTCTGATCCCCGTCATTTTTTTCCACTAGGCATGACATGTGACCCAAAGCCACCTGCGAACATGCGGAGAGATGAAGCACGGCTTGCAAGTTAACTTTAAATAATAATGTGGAGCGAGTTCGCAAGGAACCAACCCACACGAAGCTTCATAGGTTGATCGTCGAATTACGCTAATAGTTATACTTCCGGAGTAAAGTCAAAAGCACCGGTGCACTGCTTGTCTGTATAGCATGCGAGCGGAAAGTGCCCGAAGAGTAGGGCAAAAACGTGGTGAATGCTACGTATGCGATGGCGTCTGACGAATAGAAAAACGTGTGCTCATGTAGTATTAGGCGTTACCGTGACTTCGCGAAGATCTGGCTCACCTCGCTGTGCTGACCCCATTCTTCGACGAGCGAGTGGTAGTGAGTCGCAAACATTGCCAAGCACTTTGCGCTCTTGACCAGATAGTGGGCAACAGCGTGTGCGATAGCCGTGCCATCGAACGTGGATGTGCCCCGCCCTGCGAAGTGTTAGGGAAGAGTTAAGTTTGTGAAGGAACAGCTCAAGGGTACCTGAACCTGATTGTAGTCCAAGCGAATACGGTGCAAGTACATGAGACAGACTAAACGCTGAGCTCAGAAAAACAGTAAAACAGACGTCATGGCCCGTCACCAGGGACGATTGGAAGACACGAGTCGTGTCCATTTCGTCTCATTTATCAGGCTAAGAAGTCAATTCAGATAACAAGGCTGTCCTCACCCAATTCGTCCAGAATAACGAGGCTTCTGCTCGTGGCGTGGTGGAGAATGTTCGCCGTTTCGCTGAGCTCGACAAAAAACGTTGACTGTCCAGCCAGGATACGGTCTGATGCTCCAACCCTCGTAAAGATTCTATCGAATGGCGTGAGGTGTGCCTCATCCGCCGGAACGAAACAGCCCACCTGTTTCATGAAAACATCGCAAAGCGCATTTAAGTTTGTGGACGCATCACAACAATTCGAAGACCTGATCGTTTGTCGCTTGATACCACAAGGAAGCAAAAAATGACCATGAGATGAGACACGTGAATGAATCTCTTTCGTCACCTGCGCAAGGATGGCGACGAGACACGTTTGCCGGAGAAGGGTAGACTTCCCACCCATGTTCGGTCCCGTGAGCAGAAGCATGTTCGGTACGCCGGGCGCATCGTCCGCTAATCCTGTTGGTGCGGTCCCTAGAGCAGCGTGGTTGGGGATGTATTCGCCGCCTTGGTATGTTTGAGCGAGGCAGGGGTGCCGCGCGTTTTTGAGGCGAACAAACGATGGCGTCGTGGCTCCCTCGTAGAACTGGGGCCTCGAAAAACCTGGCTGAGCGGAAACATCAGCCAGAGAAAGTAAAGCGTCCAAGTGCGCTAGACAACGCACAGCGCTCGCCCACAACTCCCTGTGCTCATCAAACGTTGCGAACAGACGGCGCATCTAGAAAGCGGGACGATGCACACGAGCGCGAGAAGGAAAAAAAATGATGAGCAACGGAGGGGACCACTCACCAGCCGCGATTTTAAGTGCAGCTCTTCCTGCAGCCTTCTTTGGGCACTGGGCTCACCTGATCTTTCTGCGCCTCGTCGAGCTGCTGCTGTGTAACTGTCAGCTCTTGAAGCTTCTCCTTGATGAACGGTGTCCAAAAACGCATCCAGCCTTTTCTTTTGCTTTTGAGCTCATATTCTGCCGGCTGGGGGCAAAACACGGTGAGAGGTTGAACCGCTTTGGTCTATCGGGCAGGCAAAGGCTATATACCAGGTAGCCACATCGCGATGCGTACATACGCGGAATATACCGGCGAGCGCAAAACGAATCGCGGTGCCTCATAGCCACAAAAGCTGCGTGTAAAATGCACATCATGGAGAATCCCAAATTACTTACAAAATTACCCCTGAAGCGCCCGAAAAGTTCACTTCAACTATGAATGCTATGTACGGTAAAACACAGCTATAGTTTAATATCAACTTGCATGGGTGAGGGGAAAAAAGTACCTGTGGCTTCCTCGAAAGGTGTTTTTCCGGCACTTCAATCTGGTATCTGTCCTTCGCGCTGCCCCAGTAGTTCAAGTTGGAGCAGCCAAGACGCTTCTGTTGCTCCTGGAGATGCCCCTTCAGCTCGCGCTCGATCTCGCTGATACGCTCCTGCCAAAACCCAAAATATTGAAAGGTCAAAACCGTGTCGGTCTCAACAGCTCAACACTACTGCTGAGCTCAAGTTGCCAAGTTTTTATCAGTATGGCTGTCGTGAAGGTTGCACTCGCACTCGCACTCATCTAGTTTAAAGGTCCTCCGAAACAAAAGTTGGCTCGGACAGCGCAAGTGGATAGGTGCTTCGAAGTGGCGATCCTTTTTCGGATCAGGTCTGGCCCCGTTGTTCCACGCGACATCGGGCAGGCTTGACTACCAACCCGCTTACCTTTGCCGCGTCGAAGACGGGGTCAAACCCCGGTTTGAGCTTCATGACTTTGTTCCCCTTTGCTGGGGTAACATCGAAGGCATTTCGAAAGAACGAGATGGCTGATGACATGTCCGGAAATTGTCCGCCGTCGGACTTGGAAATGACGCACTTGCGCAAAAGGGCACTTGCCACTGTTGCAGACGAAAAAATTGCGCTGAAGCCATCCGCTGCTTCGAGCCCGTCCAAAACGCTGAGGAAGTCATTTACCTGCATGAGCAAGTCGCCGAAGGTAACTTCCGAATTTCAGTAGGCGTCATGGCACATGCAGAGCAGAAACTCGTTGTCAGGGATAGGCGCCCTGTTCCATTTCTGGGAAAAATCTGCGAGTTTGGTGTGCGGTGCCTGATTGCATGTCTTCGTACCTTGCGCGTTGAGTACTTAGTGTCCTCGTACATTATAGCCCGGCTTTCAGGGTGTTCGCTACTCCTGTGCTTCGAGGCCATGGAATGAACGCGCGATAGAAGCCGCTCAAGATCTGGTAGTTTCTTGAGAAGGGCTCTTGATGCATCCGCTTCCGGGGAGAGGGCGGCCGCGAGCTCCGAAACCGCATCTAAGCGACCGTTGATATGTCTGCCCGAGTAGGGAGGGAATAAGGCGAGACGGTGGCAATGGTGTCGCCCTTTCAAACGCGTCAGCACAAAGGAGTCTCAATGGTGCGTCGACAGAGGCCGAGAGCCGACTGATCTACCACCCTGCAAGAAAAAGTATTACAACCTTAACGTGGGTTTCGCAGAGTGGCTTAAAATGTGTTCGCACGATCGGCGGTGTAGGGCTCTACTTCCAGGCGAAACTGCCTACATTGCAAACCCCAGGTTTCACATGAGTTTCACATGAGTTTCTGGTGGTTGGAACCTCCTCACCTTGGCAGGAGGAGCGGCTTTAGGACCCAGTCCTTAAGCAAGCGTCTGCCGAATGCTGTTCCGCAACGACTGATGAAAGCCCATAAGCTACCCTTCTCGCCCCCATCAAAACTGTTGCGCAGCACCTCAAGGTTCGACAAAGAGACCCCGTCTAGAACCATAT
>JBBMHQ010094539.1:0-10421 GCA_037834295.1 Postelsia palmaeformis | reverse complement strand
TTAGTGACCCCGGATCTGAGTTACGACTGAAGAGGGAGAGAGAGAAGAAGGGCGAAGATGATAAATGGGATGGACAAATATATACTCCGGAGTATATATATATATATATATATGGTACGCCACACACATGACATGTTGTTATACTGCCAGCAGCATACACTGGTTTGATGTCGGACACGTATCATGCGATGGTCGTGTGTGGACGAACAGAGGGCATGAGCTGAGACGAGACCAATTTGCATGCCCTGCTGAATATGTCCGCCAAGTACGCACAGTAGTATATATACCGGTCGAGGAAGAATGCATCCGGGTTTGATGTGAGACCAGCCGTTGTCGTTGACAGGTGACCATTTATTTGCAGGGCGAAAGTTGGAACTTTAGTGGTAAAGAAGAGTTGACAAGCTGTCAACACCTGGAATGAGCAAAGCACCCGAAGCAGACCTAATTGCTCGATTGCACGCCTTATTCCTTGTGTGTGTTGGGTCGATGCTGCGGAGGCGACGTTTTATTACACCCAGGCGGATAAGCTGGATGACCCGAGTTGCGGCGACGCCACGAGACTGGACTAAGGGGCAGCCGCAGCGGAGGCAACAGCAGTAGTGTCTGGGGTCTGGGGTATTGGGGTGGTTTTAAATGAAATGTTACTGCCTGTGAATCTCGATCGATGATTTGTCTTTTGGAATTGTGCTTCTGGTCGATTTGGATCCCACGAAGACTTGTTTTGGTTTTTTCCGGGGGGTCGCAACGTCAACTATTGTTCAAGTGGGGAAATCTTTGTGCTATCTCGCATTACCGTCGCTATCTGTGTATCTATGGCGGGAGTAGGGGATAAGGGGAGACTCTTGTCCGGAGAAACGGGGTTCCTTGCGATCTCTTGCATTAAATTTCTCGACTTGATTTTATTTTGATTGGCATGACCACTCCTGTTTATTATTCTGATGGATTTTGTGGATTAGGCTTTATTTAGATGAGACTGAAAAGTGAGACTACCAATAGGAAGCGCCTGGGGGCGTGTGCGGCCCATATGAAATGTTTTTCGACGAGAGAAGGTTTGGAAAGTACTTTGGGAATTGAGGGAGATTTTTTGCTACTATTGGACTGAAGAGACACCTGCAATGTCAGGGGACGCATACGGTCCGGATTAAATGCTCTTGATTTTTGGTTGTGGATAAATAACCCGCTGATTATTTGTCGAACATAATTTGGCCTATACTCGATTTGATGCAGAATACACGTGGTGAGTTAGATAATGGAATTTCCAGGATTGCGTTCGTGCCGACTTTTATTATTCCCGATTCAGCTATGTGGGTTCCGTACTTTGTACCGGTACGCCATGGTATCCAAGTAATCGAGGATAACCAGAGAGAAGTAATTCGTGGTTTTGTCGTTCAGAGTGGACGAATAAATTTGTACCAGTTCCGCAGGATATACCGTTTTACCTGGCTAAATCCGAAAAGAATGCCGTTTGTCAGGGAATTTGGTTTCCATCTTTTGATATGTTTGCAACAGAGAGAGGCTGTGAATTTGAGCATTCGAATGATGATTTGAAGATTTGAGTGTTGATTCGAGATTTGTTTTTTGAGTGGAAGATTGGATTTAAGAGTTTCTGATTTTGATGTGAGGTGACTATGACATCGCGATCTATCAACCCTGCAAGTCGTGCGCCGGAGCAGGGGGGACAATAGTATGGTCGTGCATAGTAAGCAGGGGGAATGTTGACTGTACATTATAACACGATCCATAAGATCCATTGGAGGCTGAGGAGTTCCATACTGGGAAGGGATTCCGGTAGTAGGGTATTGGGAGATCGGGGTAATGTGTATCGCACCAATGCCACTCGTTAGTTGTAGCTCCATATGAGGCGAGTCGGCTCGACAGCATGGATATATAATATAATGAGCTGATCCGTGTTATTGTCTGGAGTCCACCACGCGTTCCCGTGCCAGCTGCGTCTATACCTTTAGAGATCAATCAACAGTGGCAGTCGTTTAGGTAAGTGCTAATGATTGAGATCTCCGTCAGTCGAAATCAGCTTGACCCGAAATAGGGCACCCCGTGTACCGTAGCATGGCAGTACCGCACTGCAGAGATATGGCCCAAACCTACCCCCTCTACCGCAGCAGGGTGTACCGTGCTGCAGAGGCACGGCCCAAACCTACCCCCTTGCCTTGTCAAACACGGCTCTACCGCGCTGCAGAGACACTACTCAGACTACTTCCTCCACCTTTTGCAACACGGCTCTACCGCGCTGTGGAGACAGGACCCAAACTCCTACCAGATACATTTTTGTATCATGACTCTAGCACTGTAAAGGCATGGTCCAAAAGTAGCCCCTTCACCCTAGCACGGCCGTACCGCACTGTAGAGGCATGGCCCAGACGTATCCCTTCTACCGCACGCAGCTTGGCTCTAAGCTCCAGGCTCTCACGCTCATGTTTTTTTTCACCCTCTCTCCTCTCGCGCGTTATCCCGCCCCGGCTCGAAAGTCGAAAGGGTGTATCGACCGACCGTGGCCGCAAGCTTTGCGATGGAGGCGGCCGTCAACGTTCGGACGTGCTTCTACCGCAGCGGGTACTATATTTCGATACCGCTGGCCCCCGAATCGATTTTCCCCGAACTGGCCACCGTTCACCCCTTGGGCCGCCGATTCTTCCTCGCGTTCAAGGTGCGTTCGGGTCACGCTATATGAACCACGGTAGAGCAGTAGGGATACGGGTAGGGTAGCACCTTTGGAACCGAACATTTCACACTCCGGAAACATCACGGATCCCCCGCTTGTTGATCTACTGTAGTTATTTCAGGGCAGCTATACTCCTGGTCCGTATGATCTAGCTCAGGCTGGCGGGTGGGAGGCATAAGAGTTGCGTGGTGGCCTAATGTTCAGTAAGAGGTACCACGCTTCCCGTGTGTTGGATCGGCAACTATGCAGAGCCTGCAAAACAACTCAAAACGGCAGGATACTGAATCTAGAAGGTCTTTGGATGAGGGTCCTGCCCGGTGTGCGAGAACATTCCGGCTGGCGAGGCTACAGCATAAAAAATACGATAATATGTGCAGTCCGATTGAATTTTACAATGGTGCTTTCGTGATCGTTACATGCGAAGGATAGTCCATGATATTGTTCGACGAGGTGGGCGTGCTCTGCGTCTCTATGAAGTCCGGTTTCCGGTTGGGTGGTGTAGGTAGAACTTCTCATTTTCGGAAAATGAGGAAGCGTGGGTGTGATGCTCCCTCTACAACGACGTTATTATCGGGGTCATGCTGTCAGGGACCTGGGCGTGAGTAAGCAAGAGATGTGGCGACTATACTCCAGCAGTCAAATCATTTTTCCGCACATCTGCAGGTGATAGTCAAGAAGGCGGCGGACGCCGAGTTTAGCTGGATTTCGGGGCAGGAGGCAGGCTCATGTACAAGCTTACAGCTGTTTTGGCAGCAGGCTCAAAACATATTATCGACTGAGTCCGTGGTGTCGAAACTATTGCGTGCGTACCGCACCGTCTGCCGCCGTCGGCATTCGTCGCGTTAGTTTGAGCGTTTGGGTGTGTTTAGGATACCAAAGCCGCTAGGTATCTGGAACACAATTTGACGTGCATTAAGGTGTCGCTCGCCAAACACCTTTCAGCCAGCCCCTTGTCGAACCAAGGTCGTTCCTACAGTAGAGTCAGCCAGTCTCTGCCCGATGAAAAATCACTCTTAGACTCGTCGTAGTTCTTCTGTTGCCGAGGTTTGCTTCACACAAGTAACCGGTATCGCGTTCTATCTACGGATATATCTGCCACCGTCAGTCTTCACATATAGCACAAAAATCTTACGCTTCTAGTTTTCTGAAACGGAGTTCAGTCCGGGAGCAGCTCGACACGACCTAGTGTGCTTGAAGGTTCTGTCCCCAGGTTGGCCAGCCTCTTCTCGAGTCGGGGTCTCCTGCGGTCGCGCCGGCCAGCCCCCCTCCGATTTAGATCCAATCCGAGAGTCGTTTAATTCGTTGAGGTTGCTGAGGTCTGAAGCACACTGAACGTTGGTCGCCGTTGAAAGCAAGAACTCTTGCCCGATAGACCACGCAGTTTGCCAACCAACCCGTTTTTGGAGCAGGGCCGCTTCTAGTGTCGTTGCAGTTCACTGTTGCCTTGATGAAGTTTTCTCTCCAGGCAACCGGCGCGTCTCAAGGGAAGAGTCCCTTGCGGCAGCTGAAGTTTTTCGTCCCTCTCCTTCGTCCATGCTTGTGTCAATGCTGGCCATCCCGCTGGGCACCGTCTACATAACCAGCGGGGGCGGATCCGCGGAGAGGATGCCTCTCGTCCCCCTGCACGACCCTGATAGCGGGGTAGCCGTGGTGATGCACCGCTTCGAGATCCACGGACCCACCTCTTGCCCGAAAACGTGGACTTCTGCAGCAATCTGAAAGCCACGTTCGGGAAGTACAGATACAGTGATGTTATGAACACGACCTTCGCACTTGTGCCGGCGGGACGGTCCCCGGCGTCGTTTCGGCTCGGAGAGGTGAGCGGTACTGCAGCAGTTACTGCAGTTGAAACGGTTGGCGAATGGTCACGGGGGGGGTGTACCCAATAGGAGATATGTACTCGACCTCATGCACGGCCGTAGTCGTGTGACCGTAGACCGTCGCAAGCCTACGATGCGGGGACAGAGAATGTCGAGTTTTCACCCACCAGGCAGACATTACTTGCACCAAGCTCAAAGCACCGTGAGGTGTCTGGTGAGTCGCATGAAGGGTGAGCTGCATCCTACTGAGAACCGCTTGTGAGGCGGACTTGCATATGGATGACAGATTCAATACGTTGATTTAATTTCCGATGTAGCCACTTCCAGACACAGCAATGGGAGTACTATGTATCTGGCTCTTGGGTGCCTTACCATAAACGCTACGTGATACGACCATTCTCACTTGTTGGGCGTAGTAGAGGTTCTTTACCTTGCACAAATGATCTAACTCGACGACCAGCTGTGGGTGACCGCCAACAACAACAAAAAACGGGGTGTAACGCCTGCTGCGTTCGGGTTTCCGCTGGGAGGAGGAAATCTGATCGCACCGCGTGTTCCCCTCTACCTGTTGAGGCCAAACGAAACGTGTTCCCTGTGGTCCAATTCCATAATGATAGCGCTTGTGTGCCATGGGAACTCCCATTGAGGAAGGTGCTGCCCTCACGATCTGCTACCCTCGTGCTCTGCTGCCCCGGTGCTTCGCGGAGGGAATTATCGGCTACACCAGACGACGAAATCAATCACCCCACCACGTCCTCTCCCTCCAACAACTCCAATTATCACGCGTATGACTGTTGCAAGGTAATGAGCGCGGGCGCCATCCCGGTTTTCGTTTCGAAGAGCACTGTCCGCCCATTTGCGGAAGGGGTGGACTGGTCGGCATTTTCCTTCGCTTTTTCGCCAGACCAAGCGGGATCCGAGATGGTGCAGGCGCTAAGAACCGTGCCGCGTGAGGAGATTGAGACCATGCAGGTGAGCGTGGTACGACGGATTCCATTTCCTCATAAGAAACAGCCGCACGCCCAATTTTTGTGGAACACACTGCTTAAAATCAGAATGAGATGTGTTTCCCAGCGATAAAGGGCTGTAACCCCCTCGGGACTTTAGCGGGGGGAGGGGGGGGGGGGGGTACTCATGTCATGCATGGCCGTAGTCGCATGATTATAGACCCTCGCATCCCTGCAATGCCGGGACGGAGCATGCCGGGTTCTCACCTACCAGGCAGACATTGCTTACACCGAGCGCGAAGCGTCTCGAAGTGTCGGGCGAGTCGCATGAAGGGTGAGCTGCATCCTACTAAGAACCGCTTCAAAGGCGAATTTTCTTGCGTATGGATGACAGAATCAATTAATTGGTTTAATTTCTGATGTGGACACAACCAGAGACAGCAATGGGTTCACTGTGTAACTGCCTGGTGGGTGCCTCATCATATCCACACTACGTGATACGGCCATCCCCCTTGTGCGGAGTAAAGGTTCTCCCCGCACGAAAACGATATATCTCGACCGCCAGCCGTGGTAACCGCCAAAGTAGAATAAAAACGGTACCCTGGCTGTCTAGCTCACGCAGCGAGAAGCATGATTTACAGCGTCGTCGCCAACCGGCGCCAACCCAACCTATATATATATATATTATATATACCAACAGGGGGGGAGGGGATTGTAAACAGAACACAATTCCGATTACCGTATTGTCGGCCACACGATACTCGATACTGCGTAGTACTCGTTGAGGTCGGGGGTGTTGCCCGAAGTACAGCGGAATTCACGGACATCCGGGAGACGTACAAAGCAAGACCCTACAGCAGTGGTGCTTGTGCGCGCCTCCACTACAAATCGACGGTGGGCAAGACAGCACCACCTGCAACATGTCTGGTCGCTATACCATCCACAGGTCAAAAGGGTCTAGGGTATCGGGAGAATAAGTCCTGTTTTTTATCTTGAGGTGTATACACGGGGGACCTTGCTATTTGAGTGCGAACGCGCGGGCGCCAGTGGTTGAGTGTGCTTTGATGAGAGCAAGCGATTGTCTTGACTGTCCGTCCTGGAACCTGTCGATCGTGTCATCGTTTCATCATTTGGAAATGTGGGAGCCGTTGCTTCCTCGCCCCAGGGCCGACTGCAGGCGCCTCACTCGCACGCCGACTGCTGAAACCTGCGCAGCAATAGTATGTCGGCCTCACAGGCACAGACCATCACCGGGCTGGGAGTGACTGCTCTAGAAATTTCCTCCTGCTGATACTACTCTCGCCCTCGGCAAGATAAAATGCTGAACCCCTCTGGTATTGTAAATGGGGGCATATACCGTGGTAGGGAGGGGGGGAAGCGCCCGCTGTAGTGACCTTAAGAGGGGGTCTGCTGTACGAAGCGGAGAGAGCTGGAGAATACGTAGGGGTGATACCATGGATGTGGTGGAAAAAAACAAAGAACTGCGCATGGGATGCGTGTTCCTCTCCGCCTGGCCTTCACGCCGGGGCTTGAAATTGGTCGTGCCAACTCTCCCCCCTCCACCCCGCTCCCTTTTGTCGATTTTTCTCGCCACTTTTTTAGCGCAAATCGCTAGAGGCGTACGACAAACTATTCGGAAACTCAGCGTATAGGTACGAGACGGTGGCGCGAACCGTGGTGGAAGTACTGGAGCGGCGCCTCAAGCACCACCGGAAGTGACACGTGCGACGACATTCCAGACGACCATAATACTTACCGGGGACACAGCCACTAGTTCTCAGCGGGGACTAGCTGGATGAAATTACCCATCCAGAGTAGTGATACCGTCACTTCCTACCATCCGAAAACAATGTGAGTGGCCGCGTGCGCTGGCAGAGATGAGGAGCGTTCCTCGTTCAGTTGCGCTGGAGAAGAGGAAGCCGATGGGTACGCCGCGTGCTGCTGGTCTAGAGTTGGCTGCTGAGAGAGACCGTGCCCCTGGCTTATTACGACCGCAGGTATTTGTTAATTTTTTGTTTTGGTCGATTTAGGTGAAGGGGAGGGGTGTGGTCGCAGGTGTGGGAGAAGGGATGGCTGCCTTGATACTCAGGCTACGGTAAGAAGGGTACCCCTATTCTTATATCCTGGTCCAGCGTTTTGCGGCCCTCGGTCACAAGAAGAACGATGCCCTAAGCGTGTCTCCTCTTCGCCGTAGCTTTGGTTGCGACGGCGGGTGCGGTAATTTTTAGACTACTGTGTGCGGTAGTCAGGGGACATCGGGGATACATCCCCGGGTTTCTTGGTTTGAATCTCGCGATGGGTATATAGGGCACTACTGTATTGCTCGTTGCGGAGAACATCGCCCATGGCAGTAAGCTTCTCAACATCTACTCGTTCCGGGTGTATTCTTGCTGTTCGGGGGGGTTCGGTGCGTCCGGAGGTATGCTTCGTTTGCTGCGTCCGGAGGTATGCTTCGTTTGCTGCGTATATGAGGGGGACGGTTGGGGTTTGAGTCCAACGGCATTGGTGGGTGCAATAATGGCCTCTAAAGAGAGTAACAAATTGCGTTGGCGTTGTTAGAGCGTACTGGGAGGGGTGAGGAGCACACGCCAACAGGAGGGAGTCGTAAACCAATGAAGTATTAGAAAGAATGGCCTACGATACGACGCGACCCCTTCCGAGCTCAACAGTGTTGCATCTCGAACTATGGCAAAACAAAAATCTAAAGCATCAGTATCGACGGTGATGGGACAGCTTTACTTTCCGCGGAGTGTGTTGGTGTCCGCGCCAACCAATGAATGTGATATGTACGTTGCACAGGACCCGCTCGAGACAACCAAATGGACGGCTTGAGCGGAAGCCACTAAACAGATGGGTCCACATTAACGCGCCAAAGTACCAACCAACTATCTCATCGACAGTGGACCCTGCGTGGTCCAATGGGACGTCTTCCTTATCAGTAGAGCATTGCTCAAACTCCGCGCTTTTCCACTAGGCAGCGAATGCCCACACGAGACGAGTCTATTGTGCGCAACTAACCCACGGCGGTCGTACCTTTTCGGCGATGCCCGCTGCGGAACATAATGGCATTCACCCGTCCACCCCCCACACACCCACCCCACACACTTTCCTCTACCTTTTGAGTAGGGATATTACCTCGTTAGTGACCTTTTGTGAAGGCAAACGACTCTTGCGTCCCACCAAAATCACGGCGGACCGCCAGTGTGCCTCCTTTCGGTTCGGCTGCGTTACTCGCCTCCGCACGAGTTCGCCCCCAAAATCGTTCGATGAATTATTTTCGCCAGCTGACATGCCTAGGAAGAATGAAGGCTACTGAATCGTCTGTAATTTGCATTAGCAAACAACCCACATTCGGGGCGGGCGCGGCTACAGGGTGCCCCGCTCCCCTCCGTAAGTCACCACAACAGTCGGAACTCCCAGCTGCTACACTAAAGCCGAAAAAGCCGCCCCTCTCGACCCCCGCTCTGCGGAAAATTCTCAGTCTGGCGATTTCATTGCTAGGATGTTGTGAGAACCCCACCTCCCCCTCGTCGTCTGGACGTACCTCGTCCGTCTCGGCGCTGTACAACACCTCATTGTACTTGGACACGACAACTGGACGATTTTCGGGAAGGCAGCTATCATACCCCTCTCTCCCGCCAGAGCGACCACCGTGGGTTTTGGCGAAGGCACGATATCATACCACGACCCAGGTGGGGTAGTCTCCGTCTTTTTATTTTGGAGTGTTCTGCCCACACTCGTGGCCTCTTTTTTATCATACTGTAGCCGCTAGTCTTCCGTTTCCGCGATGCTGTGCGTTCAACTCGTTGAGATTGCATTGGTCGCTATCAGCGGTGCCCGCTCCTGACCGGAAGCTTACACTGTGGAAATGCCTCCCCCCTTACCACTGTAAAACGAGCCGCTCACTACGTGAGCTAGACAGCCAGGGTACCGTTTCTTCTTGTTTGTTCGGCGGTCACCGACAGCTGGTCGTCCAGTTAGATCATTTGTGCGGGGGATATAACCTTTACTCCGCACAAGGGAATTGATCGTATCACGTAGGGGTTATGGTAAGGCACCCAAGAGGCAGTCATATAGTGTATTCCCATTGCTGTGTCTGGAATTGCCTACGCCGGGAATTTAATCAACTCATCGAAGCTGTCATCCGTATGCAAGTCCGCCTCATAAGCGCCTCTTAGTAGGATTCAGCTCACCCTTCATGCGACTTGCCAGACACCTCACGGTGCTTCGCGCTTGGTGCAAGCAATGTCTGGCTGGTCGGTGAAAGCCCGATGTTCTCCGTCCCGGTATTGTAGGGATGCGAGGGTCTATGGTCATACGAAAAACGGTTATGCATGAGATCGAGTATATATCTCCTATCGAGTACACCCCCCTACCATCGAAAGAAAGCTCGGCTCACGAGCACCTAGTCAGACATGGTCTCCTCGGCTTGTGCTGTTAGCACGCTCAGAGGAGAATGATCAGTCCGGCAACTCGCTCGGTAGAACTCGTACTGTCGAATACTCCCTAATTTTATCGAAGCTGTCAAGTGCTATACCCACGCACGATATCCCAGCGGTGCATACAAGCGAGCGTCCTATGAGCATACTCTGAGCCCTGTCACGGCATCCTCGACTGTGGCGCTTCCTCTTTCCTCTTTCCTCTTTCCACCGCAGAAGTCATGCCACTAAAAAGGAGATACAGCACCGTACTCCGCCCGGGTTTCTATTGAAGTATGAGTAGCTACATTGTACCACGTCACCCACAAACCGACTTTGAGAGAACGATTCATGCGCATAGTACCACGAGCACTCAACGAACAATACCATGGACTACGTGGGCATACCACCTGTGTTGCACTTTTTCTTTTTTTTTCTCATCCCATTCATTATCTTCGCCCTTCTTCTCTCTCTCCCTATTCAGTCGTAACTCAGATCCGGGGTCACTAAGTAGGCTCTTCTCCCTCCTCCCCACTACGGTACATGCCTTGCATTT
>JBBMHQ010094528.1:0-10422 GCA_037834295.1 Postelsia palmaeformis | reverse complement strand
GGATAAAAGAACACACCCCCTTGGACAAGATAGCACCCCCCTGGGAGAAGAGAACACCCCCCCCCCGGGATAAGATAGCACACACCCTCGGCAAAAATGTCAAATGACTAAGGCAAGCAATCCATGAATACGTTCCCCTGGGATGAGATAACACCGCCTATGGGACAAGCAAACACCCCTCCACGGATAAGATGACACACACCCTGAGAGAAAAAAACACACCCACTGGGATAAGATGCCACCCCTCCTGGGAAAAGATAACACACCCTCTGAGACAAAATAACACACACCCTGGGGTAATCCTGGGATAAGATAACACACACCCTCGGATAAAATAACACACATCCTGGGTTAAGACAGCATACACCCTGGGATAACATACCACTCCTCCTCTGGGATAAGATAACAAACCCTGAGATAATCCTGAGGTGATATAACACACCCCCTGGGATAAGATAAGACACCCCCTGGGATAAAAAAACACCCCCCATGGGATGAATTTTTCGAACCCATTCTCTCCGGAACGGGGAAGACAGACACAACAAAAAGGTGGCCTTTGAATAAATCTCGACGACAGCTGTCCATGAATAGATATATAGACGCATCGTTCGCCGCTCGCACGTGTTGTAATACCTACGTCGTCGAAAAAATAACTCTGTGACTTCGTCCGACGAGGGGGTGTGCTAGTCTATCACCCGTGTGATACGTTTCGAGGGCGTCGTGTGCTACATTACGAAAGGGCGGGTTATCCCATCACCCGTGTGATACGGTACTGCAGAGTAGGCCCACGGATAACAGCTACAGTACCTTGGGACCTCGCAGTAACGTCAGGCTCGGGGGGCGCTGACATATTAGGAATAACAAATCGTACTCGGGGCCAAGCGCCACACCCAACCCCACCAGGTTCAGCAAAACAGCCTATGCTCAAGGTTGCTCAAGGTCTCGCTGTCACTATCACACTGATAATTTTTCCACATTCGGCCAGATCCTGATCTATCTATACAGCAGATCATTTATTTCCTCACCTACCGTTGCGAGAGGTTGTGAAGGATCTGTACAGTACATATCATCTACAGATAGATCATGATCTAGATCATACATAGATGATACCGCTCCTACCCGGCAACCTGGAAGAGCTGGATAATTAGATGGGAGCCGATGATCTGCTGTGATCAGTCCAAGGTGCGAATGAAAAAAAAAAAAGAGACATCTAGGAATGTGTACGCAAAGATCAAGATCGGTGCCACAATGAGGTTTCTTGTGCGGGACATTTCTTCTTAGGTTGCAAACAGATTTATCTATTTTCTGCCACGTTTAGCGAAAAAATCGAGCAGGCTCTTCCCTTCGAAATGGGTCTCGTTACTCTCTGGAGGCGTAGCTAGATCAGTTCCGCGCGCTTCCCGAGGGTCGCAGTTGCAAGAATTTCGGACTATTGATATAGCCCATTTTCAGTTGTCTAGTCAGAAAAGTAGCAATCGAACAAAAAAAAGGGCTCTGTCTGATTTCAATTTTTTTTTACTAGCAAGAATATTGAAAAAAAGAGTATTAATAGTCCGAAATTCTCGTAATTGCGACTCTCGAGATTTGGGAAATTTGATCTGGGTACCTCTCCGAGAGTAGTCAGACTCATTTCCGAGAAGAGCCCGCGCGATTTCCTCGCTATGCGGGGCGTAATCTAATGACTTGAAAGCGAGAAAATCTCTGTTTGCGACGCCAATAAAAAACAAAATCAGCACGAGACACGGCTTAAGGTTGGCTCAGATCAGTTTTTTTTTTGTTGGCGGGCCGATACTCTACTGCCGTACGTATCACCAGCGGTGCTGTGCTGTGCTTTCCGCTCGTGTAACTCTGCTATACCCGCGCACCCATCAGCTCAAGCCCCCAAGGTTGGTGTTGTCACCGTGAGGTTCGACGGGTTTTGAGCAGAGTAGGCGTTCTCATGCTCCAAGGTTTGGCGTCACAGTGAGGTATACACACAGTAGGCGCTTTTTGTTGGCGCGGGGATCTATACCACGGTAATGCTGTGTCGACGTGTCGCCGGTAGTGCTGCCTGCCTTTTTCGCTCGTGAAATTCTCCTGTACCCGCGCACCCATCACCCCTGCACGGCAGAATGAGCGAGCACCCCTTCCTCTGCTCCCCGTGCTGTACTCAGAGCACTAGCCGTGAAAAGGTGAAACACGTGTGGTGGAAAAACACACCATACAACACGTGTGATGTGATAACTCGCCGTATAGCCCGTGTGGTAAGAAATAACACCTTACAACACACTGGGTGATAAGACAACACACCGTGAAACACACTGGGTGGTAAGACAACACACCGTATAACCCGTGTGGTGATAAAACACATCTTAGGGCACACTGGGTGATACGTTAACACATCGTACAACATACTGGGTGATAATAAAACACACTGGGTGTTCAAATAACACCCATCTCGATAACTTAAGGGTGCGAACGCCGAGCAACGCGTTCATGAAAAAACATCTCGACGAAATATTTCCACATTTCCGTCGTCTGCGCCCTCCGCTGGTTTTAGAGACAATCGGCCCCAAGACCCCTCCCATGGGGGGTATGTTACCTGCATCACCCGATGTTACCTGCATCACCCGTATGATAGCCAAGGTAGAGGTCACATAACAATTTGGGGGAGGGGATCTCTAGGTTGGAAGGCTGTTCAGGTGTTTTGGTCTCTGTTGGGATCAAGACACGGGCGAAGACCCCACCCAACCCCTTACCCTAACCCTAACCCTAACCCTGACCCAAAACCGCAGCCAAAACGGGCCAAAACTCGCCACAAACGCGGCTGCCCGGCATTCGCGTCGAACCAGGAACTTTCTCAATTACGGACGACGATTCCGAAATGCAAACCACACCACGCACTTTTCAAGTCAAAACATCACTAAAGACCCCGTCTCCCAGATAGCTAAACCTACTCCCAAGGTATGGGTGTTCCGACGGTAGGGAGCTATGAGGGTTCCGTCTACACATTGCGAACAGATTCGACCTCTTCGAGTAGAGCGCCTGTTCGAGACCCGCAGGTTGCCAGAAAAATAAAAAGCAACAAAAAGGAGCCCATACCCGGAAGAGCCGAGAAACACGCCCCAACCCCGAGTTTAACCCTGTACACTGCCTGCGACCCTACGCCTAACCCTCAGTGATGCCCTCAGATAGCTGCGTACCAGTGAGGGGCATAGCTGCAGAGGTCATCCACCTTCCTTCAGCTCGATATCTCAAACTCGAGGTCACTCGTACAGCGCAAGACAGGACAACAAGCGCATGTACCCATGATCGATGTATCTGACTATACCCAGTAGACGTTACCGGTACAGCAGTAGGTAGTCCCTTGAAAGAGACTCCGCGTTAACTCTTCTATTAATAGCACTGCAGTTCCGTTTGGGGGCCAATCCACTCTATTCAGAAGTACTTTGTCTCCAAAACGGAACTGCGGCACTTATAGAGGAAGGGTTGAGAAAAAAAAAAACATATCAGGTATAATCGAACGGACCTGAACAAATCTGCGCACCGTCTTCGCCTATTGGAATGGGCCAGGTCCCTTACAAAAGTAGGCGGAAAGCTCAAAGAGGGACCTGCCAGGTCTTTTGAAATGAGCCAACTCACACTGTCTCCCGCCTGACAAGCGCCTAACCTCTTATTTTTACCAATCCGCGGGAGGATTTCAAAAACAAGAGAGAAAGAAAAAAGCGCCGCATACAAAGACTGCCACGAAAGAAAACGGGTTGTTGTGTGCTCTCCTCTCTTCTCCCCCAGCCCACCTTCTTGCCGTCCTTTCGTCCCCGTCTCAGCATGCCGCTGTATCGGCTCTTAATAAGGGACTTTGGGCCCCTTAAAGCCGCGGCGGTACTCTCAGGAATCTGTTGTCAAGAAGGCGCGCGTACAAAGGCGTTTCGCCAAAATACACAAACGACTTGGAAATAGAGTCAGGGGTTTGCAAACAAGCTCCATTCTTCTAAAAATGAAGAGCAAAAAAAAAGGCCGGAAAAAAACTGCTCTCAAGTAACCCAGAACCAAGAGCGTTACTCCGTGTATCCCTCCCTCTCCCCCACCCAACCCCTGTTTTTAGCGCCCGATAATAATACTTTACTGCCTCAAATGGGGTCGACATTTGCTTCTCCGCATTTTTTTAGGTACGCACGTCAGCTTGCTGGTTCAAGAGACCTGCCAGGAAACCGGTGAACTTTCAAGGTAAAAGCCGTTTTTCATCGGTGATATAGCCATCGTCCCTTGTTTCATTCGAGGAACAAGGAGAGAACCGAATCTTCGATTTTTGCGACTTTTGGTGCTGCTGGCTGGCAACTTCGAGATCCCACGAAATCACCTCGTGAGTCGTTTGTGGCTGCCTACAACTGCTGACTGGTGCACCCAACTCTCTCACACATCCCATAAGGGAGAGTGACTCGACTTCAAAGGCTGTCTCAGCTTGGTGTTTCATTTACAGCAGCTTGCAGCTCTCTGGAGATCGGCTGTCCCCAATTTCTCAATGGAAGTCTATCAACCTCGATTTTGAGAGTGTTTGGATGTGGTCGAAATCCCTCTGAATTCGAAAGGTGTACGTACCTGGTAAGATGAGACAGAAAACCACCCCCAACTGATCACTTAGCGCACGGCTTCGTCTCCTGGCAAGCAGTGGGGCTGAACACTGATGAGGGGCGTTGGTATGTGAGGCCCCTCTGCAATAGTGCCGAATGCACTACGCTCTCTCTTAGAAACGGGCCTTGAGCACCGGTACATGCCTGCACGTGCGCCGAAGTATATTGGACGCCTTGTACAGATGATCGATTTCCGGTTGATCTATCACGGAGGGCCATAGTATTCAGGACCCATTATGCATGCAAAAACCTATATATTCCAGTATTTTTACCAAGCATATTTGGTCCTGATTAGTATGTTCCAGTTTATCCGTGACCTGTATGATCTGTATGATTTAGCTCCATGTTGACGGGTGGGAGCCGTAAAATCTGTCTACCAAATAGCGCATGTTTTCCTTGGGTGGATCTGTCCCATACAGATCATACACAAAACCTCTCAACAGTAGGTAAGAACTAGATCATCTATCTGTAGATGATCTGTAAGGTACAAATCATGCACAACCTCTCACAACGGCAGGCAATGAACTAGATCACCTATCTGTAGATGATTTGTACTGCACAGATCTTGCACAACCTCTCACGACAGCAGGTGAGGAGCTAGATGATAGATCAGATCATTATCTGTTCGAGGTCTAGAAGTATTGCGACAGAGGCGTGGCAGTTTTTTTACTGCTGGCGCACTAGAGCCTGTCGTCGAACGAATGACAGAGCATGCTAAGGTCCAGCTTAGGAGTACAGGTCTAATTATTTGAAAAAAAAATGAAATAAAATGAACCGCGAGATCGAAGATTTGGGATTTTTCCTCAAAATTCTCATTCGCAAACTTGTTGTGATACTTTGATCAAAGCGTGCCATGTACGGGATGCGCAGGTTAATAACATACTTTTGAGAGTGGCCCAACCAAG
The DNA here is from genome assembly GCA_037834295.1 of Postelsia palmaeformis. Classification (NCBI taxonomy): domain Eukaryota; class Phaeophyceae; order Laminariales; family Laminariaceae; genus Postelsia; species Postelsia palmaeformis. Next base: position 4,907 of record JBBMHQ010094528.1, on the reverse strand, counting down.
CTTCTCACAGTTTTCGTACGTGACATTATTTTCAAGTGAGACTTAAGAAGTTTCACTCGAATTTTTGCACGGAATACAGCGAAAACATTTTATGTACTCGAATTAGCGTAGGACGCACCCTGCATTACGCAAGAATTTGAGCCCTTAATTTCAAAATGAGAGTCGTATAAACTCGGCTGTACACCATACGAGGCTACAGGCGAGGGAGGTGGGTGGGGGTGTTCTCACTATCATGTATGGCCGTAGTCGTATGACCGTAAACCCTCGCATCCCTACAATGCCGGGGCAGAGCACGCGCGTTTTCACCGACCATGCAGACAGCAACATGCGGCGCGGCGCGGCAGTGGGTTGGGTCCGCATCCGGCCGTCTGCGGCGCACTAAGCAATAAAAACCTCTCGTCTGTTTCGAGTCTCTCTGGTCTGTCTCTTCTTGGCCCTTTTAGGATCGCGGTCCCGTGTTCGGGACAAACTACTTAGATTTTGAGTGGTCTGTCCGCAGTACGGGACTGCAGTTCTAGGAGGGTCAGGTCTCTTTCGAATTTGAGGCGCTAAAAAAAATCTCAGCCAGCTGATTTCGAGACTCAACCCTCGATTGAGCATGTTTTCTCAGCTTGCGAGAATGTTCTCTTCAACTTTTCCTTATCAATTCATACCGGGTATTTGGAAGCTTGGTGTACTGCTCCTTTGGTCGCGTATATTATGTACTATGTATGATGACAGATTCGTTTTTCCCCCCCACCTGCTCCCTTGTTGAGCCTGTTGCTCTTTCGAGCCATGTTCATTTGTACCTTAATTTTTACACCGTCTTGTTTTTTTAATTAAATAGCCTTCTTTCATATTGTCCCGTACTTGTGTCCCTCTTTGGCATAAGGGTTGAATACGGTCCCCCCTCATGGCGTCAGCCAGTTCAGCTAAACCTTCAGCGCCTCTGGTCAATATTCATACTCCACATATAACTGGCGCATACCCGGTGGCTGGAATCTGTAACCCTTTTAAAACCGCAGTTCCGTTATGGGGACAGGCCACTCAAATTCAAAGTGGTTTGTCTCCATATAACGGGACTGCGGGCTCAAAAGGGGTGACCGCCTGAAAATGAAAACAAAAGGGAACATTTGGCATTTATATTGCACCTGGTACTATTTGAACGCTCCACATGCCCCCGTCCAGAATTATACCTTGTGGTCTTGGAGTAATACTATTAATAGGAGAACAATGTATACAGCAGTAGTCTGTCTTGTGGTCTTTTCATTTCCGCCTGTATCCTTCGAGCCCGCTCCTTTCGAAGGAAGCTGTGTGTCCTTTGAGCCCTTGATGCTAAACGAGGACGCCCTGCTAAAGCAGTGCCAGTACGTACGTACGTACGTACGTACACACATAAATATGCATGATGAGCTTGAGGATCGCATGCACCACTAGCCACTCTGATGCGGCAAGGCTGCCTCGTTCTGGGCCATCGTTCTACCAACAACACAGACAGACGTGAATACTCGTACGAGTACGTACGGTGGTGGAGTTTTGGTCACAAACGAAAAAGAGACGTTCTATGGGGCATTCACGATTTTCACCTACCGCACTTAAGCAGAACGAACCCGAGCACCCGGTCTACCAGAGCACTAGGCCTGAGCTGGACCTGTGCTGACCATACTGCAACGCCCACAGGGGGTATTTTGCGCCTTATCTGGAGCAATTGCATTTTATGGCATAATTCGTAGGCATCGGATTCGTTGCTTCGAAACCTGTAGTAATTTGCAGAAAACCCTCGATAACCTACACGCCCCGTGGGAGGCGTGGGAGGCGCGATCGGATTGTCACACCAAGCTTCTTCGCAAACGTTTCTTTTTCAGAGAGGATTTTCCATCTCACAGCTTCGTTTTATTTGTATTCGTCTCGACCGCCGAACACAGTAAAAAAGACACTTTGGGCTGCACAAAAGCGTTGAAAAAAAGTTGGGGCTTAAGAAACAGGCAAATTTTCACAATTCTAACTTAAGAAACAGGCAAATTTTCACAATTTTCAAGGGTTTCAAGACGTTAAATCGTCAAAAAAATCGGGGATCCCACCAGGTGTGGGTCTCCTATTAATCAAGGCATCACGCACAGAAAGCCTTCACATACATACATATTTCGAGTGAAAAATGGGGGGTGAAGCACGTTTTTTCCAAGAGGTCTTGCCATGGTATGATATGTCATACTAACATACCAGGTATAGGTTCAGATTTTGTTTTCCTCCCTGTATGATATTCATTCGATCCAGACTGTATTTCCTGCATGAGGCCATCCGAAACCCGTACGAGTACGCGCGAACCAAGCGGCACACACAGCTTGAAAGGATGAGCTTCACGACCAAATCCTCGATCTCACAGCACTTGATTTTCAATTTCATAAATATATGTATAGATAGGCGCGAGTGTACCAGGTACGAATTGCGACTATCAGTATCAATAGAGTAGGATGCACATATCAGATACATACCAAAACGCGATGTACCGCCGTGCTAAAGATGCTCGTACTCGTACTTGATTGAGTTTCATGCCAAATAAAACTCGTGACAAGCTCGTGCAACCTCGAAAATTATAGTTCCCAAATACCTGGTATAGACACACCCACTCCTCGAATTCTGCAGCTTCAGATTCGTCTTTCTCATAAGCGGATTGCACTTCCTGTTCCTGCATGAGACCATATATGTGTAATCCGTCGAACGCGTGATGGAAGTATCGCACACACCTCGCAAAAATGAGTTTCGACCAAATGCTCGATCTCACTCACAGCAGTTTTTTATAATTTTTCAGAAAAAAAGACATGTGTACCAGGTATGCACCTACCAGGTATCCAACACATATCAGGTACTTGTACGTATAATCATTCGTAGCTCTACTAATAGTGAGTGCATTTTGTGCCATACTTCTCACTGGTACGCCTAGGAGCAGTGCTATCATTAGTGCTGCACTACAGCAGCAACTGTACCTGGTAGATTACAAAAAAATAAAATGTTACCTGGTAAACAGAAGAGAAACTGGTCCCTCTGCCACAAACCAAACGCAACAAAACTCCTTCTCGATCCTAGTACCAGGTAGTTTATGTGATAGACAAACTATACGCAGGATACCCGGATGAATGCGATCGCAGGGCTGCGATTCCGAGTGCTTTTCCGCGCTTCGAGGCCTCTTCGTCGACGCAATGTGGGGAGTTTTTTGTCTCGCTTGCTTCTCCCGCCATCGTGCCCGCCTGCCTCTACGACACCGGGGGAGGGCCTGCCCGGCGGCCTGCTCGAGGGCTCGTGGGTCAAGCGTCGGCGCAGAAATATGTCAAACCGTCGAAACGTCGGAATGTCCATGTATGCTCTATCTGTTTCAAAACATCAAACGCTCTTATCCGAAGACGGAGGCGGTGTATATACACTACCTGGTACCTGGTATAAATAGTGTAGATCATATGATGCCGTATGCTACGTACTAAAATATACCAGTATAACAGAGGTAGAGCAGAAGTGCAGCAGTAGTACGAGGAGTAAAAGCGGCAAGCCCATAAACCCGGAGGCGGGGGCAGTTCACATTTTTTTAAAGAAAAGCAGAAACTTGCAAGTCAGCAGCAGTCAGCAGTCGCTCGGAGAGCTCTCGATATTCTTAGCTCCGAACGCTGTACCAGGTACTTGATAACACATACCAGGGTACATGATGTGGTTGAGAGGGGAAGGAGATGCAGACGCTCCTCAATCTCCACAGGCACAGCAGGACAGATGATGTGGAGCAGCACAGCACAGCAGCACCAGCAGCACCACCAACACCTCAGCCCTTCGACTTAGAACTTCGATCTAAACCACTGGCTACATAACTGCACTTTTTACTTGCGATCAAGATGAAGGCAAAAAAAATAAAATCAAACCACAACGAAATGCGTGCAAACGGTGAAAACGGTGCAAACGGAAGTGTCGGCTCTTCTCCTTCACCCCTCTGGTGAAAAAACTACAGCAGTACCCTTGAGTGATATTAATAATACACACCAATATGTCCCTAAAAAATCAACGTGTTGTTGGAATATTATTATAAGAAGGGTACTTGCATTTAGGGACAGAGTGGTCCTGGTGCTATTAATGAGACATATCGTGAGAAACAGGAAATATAACCCAGGCTGGATTCCTATTCGAGAAAGAGTGTTTTTGGACTACTTTCAATGTGACGACTCTCGAATATATTTTTCTCCTCCATAATCTCAGCCTGGCTTTGTTACTACAGCAGCAGTAGCCTGTTTCTTCCTTTCACCTACTCTCTACGTGAGGGTCGTCTGCTAATCCGTCTGTACTGCAAAATCTGCAAAAAAAACACACGCCATTATCCTGCAGTATTTCCAAAAGTGGTCATCAAATCAAATCAAACCAAAACGAACGAAATAATTTCACGTGAAAATGTACCAGGTATCGATCATTTCCTGTTTCAAGTGAACCATACAGGTCTCTGCGACACGTGATGTTCGTTGCACACGACTGCCAACATAGCATCCACTAATTCCAAGTTATTTCGTCTTCCTACAACGCGGGTGCATATGTACGTATATTGACAAAAATCGCAATTTTCCAAGAGAAAGCGACGAAATGACGAGGAAGGTCGAGGAAATAATTGTGAGGCACTGGAGAGAGTCTCGCCGCACTGGATGAATGAAGGGAAAAAATAAGAACGCAACAATATGCAACAACATTTGAAACACCTTTGCTTTCGTATGGGTGCTGCTTTTTTCAGACTACTCGTACAGCAGTGGTTGAGGACATATATGAAGGCCTGAAAGGCTCACGCACTCCTCTTGCGGCGACGCCTGCTGCTGTCGCCGCCGCCGCTGCTGCTGCTGCTCCGTGTCGGGAGTCGGCGAACGTCCCCAGCCGGAAAAAGGGCGCGGAATAAAATAGCAACCTTGATT
>JBBMHQ010094527.1:0-22920 GCA_037834295.1 Postelsia palmaeformis | reverse complement strand
CATGAGCCAAAAAAGGTTCATGTGCTGACACAATATTTTTTTACGTGTATTGGTACACCATTATATGACACCAGATACGAGTTTTCAATTCCTGCACTGCTGCTGCTGTATATCGAAGTTTTTTTTTTAATTTTAGTTTTTCCCATTTTTTTTACGTGTGCTGTACCTATAATACTTACGTTTTTGAGCTGCCGAGTACACGAACATGATGCACCACGATTTCGACCTGCTGAGCACCATTCGACGCGAGGGTTGAGAAGGAATGGAAAATGCTGAAAGTTTCTCGCGATAAAAATACGAGGCAAGAACCGTATATAGCGGGGGGGGGGGGACAACCTACTTTTGTGACCCCGGATCTGAGGTACGACAACAAATAGAAAGGACCGAGAAAAAAAGGGCGAAGATGATGAATGCATGGGATGGGGGGATGGGGGGGAAAGAAAAAAAATGACCACGAACACCGACACTTCATCTATCCATTCCTGTACGAAGGTTTTACGCTGACGCGCATCGCTTCAAGATCAATGTTGGTGGGTGGTGTTAAGACAACCGGCCCAGGGATCAACTGACCCACCCAGTTACTTTTTCACCCACAACGCACACCCATCAACCAAAATACTTGCCCAAGAGCCATGAAAGGTTTATGTGCTGAAACAAATCGCTCAGAATACTTGTCGATTCAATCAATGACAATTAATTGGAGGAACACAGCAAAAAGAGAAGAACCGCCAACGCAGTAGCTTAATACCGTTAGGAGTTTGACCACTTGGAGGCGTCTGTCACGCTCCTCATTCCCACTGTTCTTGTAATACTCTTGTGAATTAGTTGGGCTTACATGAAGCAAGCGGGTATGTGTTGCAATTTATGAAGTAGTTCAGTATCGCCTGCACGACAAACTGGCAGATTGTGTACGATGTATTGATATCAGTTTGTTTGAAGCCGTGGGGTCTGTTTGGGCCCACGATACATGTTCACTGTTCTTGAACGAATGACGTCCAGGTCTTCCAACGATTTCTTCAAAATTCGCGAACGTACAAACTGTCTTGTACATTTTTCGCAAGCCGTCGAATCGCGGGCCGTACCGCGAGACGGTTGGCGCGTTCCAGCTGAAACACTACATATCTCAGACACATCGCCACTTCCCGGATCACAAATGATATCTTACAGGGCGGGTACATTAGTTCTACACCGTAGACCCATGATTTATATTGTCTACCGTAGTTCATGTCGTCGAGCGGGGGTCGTTTCACCCGGACGATTCTCAACAGTAGTCGAGACGATGTTTCGTGCGTTATATATGTACGAGTACTACCGGGTAAAAATTATATGAACAGCACACATCTCCTGTACAGCGTGTATTAACGGCGAGTGGTGCTACAGCAGTAGTAGTGCTTCCGTCGCTCGTGATCTGCGGCACAACGGCAATAATAATGACTCTTCAGCAAGCAGTAGAACATGGGATAGTCTATATATCGTGATCCGCGAGACGTGCAGGCCTGTTCGCACTCTGAGAGCCTCTTCCTAACTATGGATGTCTTGATAGTTTGCCCTACGTACTCGCCCAAGTAATAATATTATCATTTTCATCCGCCCCTATCCCAATAGGAATACAAGTATATATGTCGAATATGTTTCATGCGTTAGTTACTTACTTTCACTGAGAGCCGTACATCCAATAGAGGTTGTTCGTCGGGGCTAATGCTGGACTCTCAAAACCTTGTGTCGTGGGGGTTGAATATCTAGGACTGTCACGGAGGACCATATTGAATTCACCCTACGGTACACATACATGTCGGGATTTTCACTCGCATAACTCAAGTCCTTTTTGTTTTGACCCCCCGTAACAGCCTTGGAGCTTGAGGCTGACAGCACTACAAGAGTTGACAAACAACAGCTATTGATAGCTGTAGCTACTACTGCAGGAACTTGCTCCATCGTTTTTGGTGCGTGAAGTTCTCAACATGTCAGCGCCGGTTTAACGGTAGACGGTTTAGTCGCGCTTGAAAATCCGATCCATCATCGGTCCCGGCTACGTTCGTTTCCGCAACCTACACCACGCCGTTGTTTGTCGGAGAATGCTCTGCTGACGGTTTCTTAACGCTCATTTAAATTTTGTGTTCAGCACCATGTCGAATACGATATCGAAGTCTTTTCTTTTCAACATTGCGTGCTACTGATGAACTTCGAAACCTGGTCTCGCGCAAGGAACTGCTGGCGGTGGTAGCAATGCCTTCGGGGGTGGTGCTATATCCTACGCACTCTCGTGGACGCATACGCCCACGACGCCACTATTAATGAAAGCATTGGCGTTACTCTTTGTCTCCACGGCGCAGTCTTGGTAACCATGTAGGACTGCAGTCCCGTTCGGGAGAAAAACGACTTGAAATTTGACTAGTTTGTTCCCAAATCGGGACTGTAGCCCTGAAAAGGTCATGAGCCGTAGATGTTACCCTACGATGTGTTTAAATGAAGATCACGGTAAAACCCTGTTAGAGGCTTACCTTCTCCAAAAAGGCTTGCCAAATTGAATTTCTATTTGTGTGTCGATACGCGTGCCCGCTTGCGCTGAAAGGCTTCTTGTGTCTAATTTTTGTTTTCCCGAAAAGACACCACTTGATAAACATACATCGACACCATCGCCTGGCCGTAGGCCATCGCTACTGGAAACTACAAGATACCGTCCGCTGTAACTGCTCCTACGATGGCGTCGCTCAAAGCTGTGTGCGGTTTGTCGTGGTCAAATTTTGTACCGGGCGCATTTTGCGGCATTGGTTGGCATTATTAGTCAAGCAGAACGATAGGACAAGACTAAAACTAATAAGTTGAAACTCCAATATACACGAAATCTACGAAAAACCCACACGTCCCCCGCCTTGCCTCCACATTCTCAATCTCCTTAAACCAAGATGTACGATATTGAGATCGCCCCTGCTGTGCTATGATTCCTCACTTCCATCTATTTCACCATACTGTAGCATCCACACCAATGTCGTTGTCGTCAAAAATACGAGTACGTTTTACCCACCTTCGCCGACAAAGGAGTGTATGCCCCCCGGGCGACCAATCACAAGCTCTTGAAGCTTCACAATACCGCTGCAGTCGCTACCATACAACTCCATCAGCCGCTCAGACGGCGCCACTCCGACAACCTTTGCTAGCAACTAGGGTTAGCTCAAGAGCTGAGCTGTGCGGGGTCCTTATCGTTGGTGAGCCATGTGGAATTTCGTATCGAAAGATGGAATGTATCGACATATTAAACCGATTCAAACCTTGGAACACCGTTGAATAAAAATATTGAACAGCACTCTCTCTTTCTTTACCCACCCTCTACGTTTTTCTGCTATCTCTCGGCAGGAGGGGATGTGCAACTTCATCGGATGCCCAGACGGCTATATCCCGATTCCTGACGCGATGAACGTCAAGTGCAACGACGACCCGTGCCAGCCTTCTCAGTGCTGCATGGCGTTCTGCTCCTTCCACCCTTGTCCCAACAACTTCATCCCCGTCATGGATGCTGGCATGATCATGTGCCCTGTCTCTGGGTGCACCACCGATTTGTGCTGCGGTAAGTTAGTGTGGTTGTTTTCTCAACTGTCTTATCCGCATATCGGTGGCTTTGAAAATAAGTGGTTGATGACTGGGGTGGCAAGCACCTTGAGGAAGTGTCGTTGACACGAGCCCGTTTGGCTGTCTATCTTGTTCCTTACAAAGCAATCTCTAATCCACAGACCTCAACTCAACATCACCTTTAGAATGTTTTGCATCTGAAAGCCATTCTCGGACAGTGTCCGTAATGAGCCTCCACGTAAAGGAACACGTCCATGGACATCGGTCACGAAGGGAGAACAATCTTGAACGGCAAAAAAAACAGCTTAACATTGAGTAGTCGCAAAAACCCAAGCTAGTGGTGTCGTTGCCAATGACATTCTACAAGTAGACGCTCTCTTCGGTGGTCAGGGGGGTAGTATCGTTTCATCTGAGACTATCTCATTTTGAGGCCAAAGTACGTTTCCGCGTTAAACGCCAACTGTGATGATACACGTTGAACGCCTCCAACAGATGATTGACTTTCACTCAATCGCCAGAGCCGCTCACGGCAAATAGACCCCTGGACGGTGCTCAGGGTGGTAGAATTTGGGTCACCTGCCCAACATTGAAAATATGTCTCAAGTTGGATATGTACACCCCAGATCTTGTATGAACCTTCCGTGTCCACCATGTTGTAAATACCGTCTGTCTTCCGTACTTGTCCGCAAATGACCCTTGTGTGTGGTGACAAAGAGTGGTACTGGTATGTCTTAAAGGAAGGTTAGGATTCACTGTAGATGCTCTGGACTGTCGGGTCGTGTCCGACGTGTAACGACGAAGTAATAGAGACGCGACTTATGGCGGTCTGTTAGTTTCGGACCTCCTGCAGAATATGCACTGCTGTACCTGGTGAGTCGTACTCTGAAAGATGAGGAGGGCCTTGAAATGGAAGACCTACACAAGTTACGACGACCTTGTTACTCAGCAGTACCCTCGGCTATATTCCGGTTGGTATATTCAGAGCCGTATATCGGGTTGGTCTCCGGGTATATATAACGCGTACGCGAAACTTTTGTAAGTTCCGTACAACATTCATACCCGTACCAGGAACCTCTGCGAGGGTCTGTTCGACATCTATACTCATACGAGTACCCGGATCGTCTGATCAAGTTTTGTTAGACTGTTGCAAAACACCCGGGGGTAGGGACGCAACCCATGTTAGTCCCTGGCCTTGGAGTCAGGCTTATAAAGTGCCGTTTATCGGGTGTACGGAACACCTAGACCAAAGGGTGTATACAAGTCGTACACCCGATAAACGGCACTTTATAAAATGCCAGGATGCATTTACGTACGAGTACAATATCCACATGATGTACCGGGAACTTCTGTGAGTTACGGTCGACATCATGCACCCTTCCACTTCTTTGAGTTCTGGAAGTGTTCCAAACCGTACGCAGTGCTTCCGTGAGTCGTGTCCATAGCTTCCGAACTACCCAACCCCGAAAAAACACAACCTTTGGGATAGGTATATATAGGCTTTGCTCTCTCGATACTGACAGGGGAGCGTTGCCGACTAAGAGGGACGGTTCAGACAACGGCTGCCGCATAAGCGGGGTAAAAAACGATCCGTATACAACGTGGGCAAACGATGATCCCACCCCTTCGTACAGCTGGGCGCCCACGCTTCTCGCAAAATGGTTGATATGTTGTAATAGCTGCTGTTTCTTTTTTCGTCGCCATTTCGAGGACTCAAGGCGGATATACCCCAACAGGACCGCAGTCCCGTTTTCAGGACAAAGCACCTGGAATTCAAGATGTTCGTCCTCGAAATAGGACTGCGGTACTAAAGCTGTTCACGAACGCTAGTAGATACGCGTTGTGATAACACGATAGTGGATATGTGTAGCCCTTGCGTGGAGATGTCCCATCGAGATGGAAACAATGTTGATCTCCAACGCGGAAAAATTACATCTTGCGCATATGTCCTGTTCATCCTGTTGATTCACGACTGTCTGAGTAGTTTCGGAGATTCTGAGAGGCGATGCCCGCGAGCACTGGCTGGCCTTAGCATCAAGTTGCGGGGGGGGGGAAACGGCATCCGAGGAAGTGTACGACAGCAGTTAATGCTCTCCTGGGTTAGATTGATCAAGGCTCGCTGCTCAATATGATATCATCAGCAGCAGGCGTACCGCTCGGTGTTTGACGGAAATAGTGTAGGAGTTAAATATGCGCTCCTCCTCGCTGTGCGCACATGCGTACAGCTCTGAATTCTTGAACGCTTGGCGGCAATCAGGTTAAAAGCGTCAACTCCTAATCAACGAAGTTCAACATCCGTCGCGTTCCTGCCATGACTGCGAGAAGCTATGGTCAATCGCATGTAACGCTCTGACAGAGACACGAGGGCTTGAAGGCAGTCAGTACCAAAACGTGTTGGGTTCTAAATTTCCCCATCTCCATCACTTAATAAAGTATGATCGAGCTGTGTTTTCCTCTTTTTTTCCCGAATTTTCCCTGTCTTTGACTTTCGTTTCACAAAACCCTCATTATTCCAACAGTATAATTCAACCTCCCCTGGGCCACACTACAATTTGTCCTCCATTAGTTATTTCTTTTTTCTGTCGTTGCGGGACGGAGAGGGCTTCTTTGTTCGGCGAGTAAAGCAGGGCAACCAGGAGAAATCCTGTCCGACAAAAATAGCCCCATTATATGGAGCTCCCCGTCTGTGTGGAGCTTCACGAACTGTTGGCGAAATTGCACTTTCCACGGAAGCACGGCTCGTAGCTAACGCTGTTGTTTCGGGACCAGCTAACGCTGTTGTTCCGGGACCACCTGACATGAAGTGGAGCTGGGTTTTGACGCCGATAAGCACCAAGGTTCAACTGTTGATCACGACTGGTTGTCATCACTTTGTGCATACCCAGGGTTTCGGATACGATTAGTGTGAGCAATTAATATCAACCAGGGCCAAATACAAAAAAACAGGTGCATACCCCACGAACTCGCCTAGTCAACCCGTTGGTGCCGGTGACGATCAGCTTAGCAATGACCGGGGAAATCACAGGTGCACACAATCAAAGATTTCTTGGGATTAGCACGTTGCAGTATACTCTGTGTTACGCCCGATGGTCTTTGCTCCATTGATGAGTATTCGTCCTTTCCGGGTGTCAACACTACGAAACTCAGCGGCCACGCAACTGTAACAAGACCATTCCCCGGTTGACCTCTACAGTACTCCAGTACCGCCGCTGTAGCGTTCCGAGTGGTCCCCGGACGCCCTATGGGCGAGGGAAACAAAGTAGACGACACAATATCCAGCAGCGACGCAACACGCGGTGCCCGTTCCCTGACAGACTCCTCCTTTGTGCCCGTTGCCGCCACATCTGTGTCGTCATTCTTTCGGATTTTGTTTCTTGTCTCCCGCAGAGGACGGCACATTCGGAATAGAGATGCCCTTCGACGACGGCATGTCAATGAACTTCGGTTTCGAAGACAATGACAACACCATGGGCGGAATTAGGTGGTAAAAGATGTTGCGCTGGCGCACACATTTCTCCAGAATGGGGGTAGCGCACCACAGTAAAGTGAAGGGAGCCTGGTGCGGCTCGGCGCACCTCGGGTTTGACAATCGGCGCTTTCCTTCAACAACGGTCATCAAGCCGGTGGGCACGCTTTGCGCCTCATTCTTAGGATAATGCATTGTTTGCGGGTCTGTTGTACTGCGGACGATACTTGTTTCGGGGCGGGTTTTGCCGCAGGCGCGAATAACACTCGAATGGGCGTGTGGGTTTCGCCGAATGGTTTTTTTCGGCGTTTCTCATGTTGGACCATACGCGTGGGCGCAAAAAAAACATTGGCTTCCGTCGATGGGGGGGAGAACCTACTTGGGTATAAAGTAGGATCCATTTGGCGTTGGAGAAGTGACGGGTATCTACTTGAAGACGCAATATTGTTTGTTTTTGTCGCTGTTGAGGTCGCCTGGAATGACTCAATCATCCGTGCTTTGTCGTCTAAATGAACACATCCAAAACGGTTTCATTCATACAAGGCTACGTTTGTGCGGTACTGTAGCAATAGCCCTCCGTTGCGAGGCTGTGGCAATGAACCTGGCTTTATCTGTATGTTGTATATGTATGTGTTGTTTTCAGAACTATTGTGTGTTCCACACAAATTTCAGATGATAGCTCTCAGCCAGGTGCCCCTCCCGGGGAATCGGATGTTGTTTTCCTAGCGAGAACCTTGTGTGTGGGAGTCAGTATTGTGTAGTACGAGGGACCCGTTCTAGCTTCCCCGATTTTGTTCTGTGTAGAAACCAGCTGTACTGAGCAACTCCCTCGAACGTCCAAACCAGAGGTCGGAGTCGCGAATGGCAACAAGAGAAGTACGGGTATAAGGGCATCGACTTGATAGCTTGAACTTGGCCGAAACACTTTCTGATGTTTTCGAGCTTGGTGATAAGTTGCGCGGAATCTTCGGCGGTGCCGCTTCGTGCAGCGGCAGTTCATGCTGTCGGCATCAAGCACTAGATTGTGGCTTTTGCTTTGCTTTGGCTTTGTGTCAAACAGGTACTCCATCGATATTAATGTTTCATCTCTTGAGATTGAACATTTTGGCTTTGACAGGTGTAATGCGGCCGCTACTATTGATATATCAAGTGAGCGGACTCTACTGCCTGCGTCAGTTGCATTCCCGAGTCGAGATGTTGCTGGTTCAGATGCAGATATCAACCATCGTTCCCACATTGCTAGCACACAAGTGGGAATCTCAAACGTCTCATCGTCCCAGGGTGATATCTACTGTGAGTCCGCTGGCCTCCGGCGTAATGGCTCCCTCCACCGTGGCTTTCTCGCCAGCTCGCTTCTCGTGTCGTGTTCCTCTGCTTACGCCGGGCTTGTTTTCGTGCGCGCATTTTCGGGATTGCGCGCCATCGACGAAGTGAGTCATTCTCATTATATTCGCTTCCGCCTTTTCAGAAAATGCGAGCGATCGCGGTTCCACTTGGCAGGTTCTCTCGTTTCTGGAGATGAATGTGGGTCGTTCTGCTGTCATTGCTCACCTGTGTCGGCGACCTCTCGGTTGATACCATTTTTGTATTGCTTCCTAAACTGCGGTTTCTCTTTGGTCTCTTAATCTCGACGACTGTTGTCTCCTCGGTCTATCGACGACCTCGTAGTCGTTACCGTTTTGCATCTTGACATCTTCCCTACGCGGGTCAACTTCCTCTTTCCCACCCTCTACGTCTTGCCCGCTGCGACACCTACTTGCTTGCTGGTGTTGTGCAGGCGAGTGTTGATATGGAGCTGGAGTCGTTCCTGAACCACTCTCAAGTATTGTTAACAATCACTTCGATTGAAAAGATGGAAAACGATAAAAATAGATGTACATACGAGGCCTAATGAGCCATCGAAAGGAGTCATAAATTGAACTTGGAAAAGGCCTCGCTGGTGCTAGTCAATAAGAAAAGAGGTCAGAGAGCCCTTTCCAGGGTTTGCCAGGGTATAATTTCCCAGCCCTCGTTCGTCCCTGTCAACCGAAAACATCTAATCTTAGTACGCTTCTATGTGTCAACCCACGTTGGGTGCCAACTTCGTTTGGATTCAGTTGTTACCCCGTAGAACTAGCCCAATTTGCAAACAACGCGGGATAGAAGTATCTGCGTATCTCATTCATAACGGCAGTTACAACGATACCTACTTCAACGGCCGAAATCAGTTTCTTTTTACCCTCGGAAAGTTGCGAAACAGACCCCGATCAGTCCATATACACTCACTTCACACCCACAGGTTTCCGCCCTCGTCGCCGGTTCACGACTCGGTATATACCGATTGTCTTTGCGGTCGTCATAATCGATCTTCACGACATCGTGCATTGCCGCATTGAAGGGAGGACGCTGCACACCTGCTGCTGACTGCGGAGACGGCTCAACGTCTCCCGGGAAGCCACTCGGCATGCACACACTCATCTCTCCTTTGCTGTTCGCAGCAGAGCCCCCAGCCGTTATAGCCTATACCTTGCCCGTTGTCCAGAATGCACTCTTCTTGATACTGCTGGACTCCGTTCACTCGCAGCAGCACGTCCGCGAACTCTAGATTCTATAATAGGTGTTTAGCAGGTCCATCTTCAACAAATAACCCTAACCGTTGACCCCGAGTCCGGCTCCATATTGTCGTGAGGAAAATGTCTCCAAAGGCCGACCTTATGTGCTACCTTTGATTGGCAGGACCACAGGGGAACCCTTACCGTTTCCTTGGTCGATGTCGGAGGCTGATACCGATCAAAGTCAGCCTTTGCCCTTTCCTGACGGGACTAAGGAGGCGTTGACCGCACTCCCTCGAGACAAATTCAGCACCGCGATTGTTTCGTCCTTCCTTTTCGGAGCCGAGGATCAATCACCTTCACTCTTTCGAACCGACCATCTGGACAGGTATGTCGACCGGGGCTGAGGAGGCGGTAACTGCACCCGCTCGAGACTGATGGATCATTTCGACTGTTCCCCCGGCGGCATCATTGGAAATAGGGCCTGCTGTATGCGTGCCGGCAATTTAGCCTCCATATTAACCTATCCCGTCACGTCGAATTCGTTCGAATGACACAGGCCGTCGTCTATCTGATCCACCAGCGCCCCATCACATCAGTCCGACGTGCTCACGACTTCTGCGCAGGCCCCCCTCTGTTCTGTAGACAGGGAGTCCTCCGCTCGAGCAGGCCCAGATTGTGCAGACGGGACGCGTTGCCAGGTGCCATTCTGCGTGATTAGCGCAGTACGTGTGTGTAGTTGACCCTTGTACTGACTCTCGGGGGACGCTGGGTCCAGAGCTAATCTAGAACAATTTTCCTGTGTATTCGCCGGCGGCTTTTGACCTGCTTATTGCTTAAAAAGGAGCCAAGCTCACGGGGTGGCTGAAGTGCTACCGGGTGCGGGCTACAACGCTACATTTCATGCGTGCTGTCGTTGCTGTGCGGTCCGAAGCATGGCTCGCCCAGCGGCACGCGTCCGCCCACGAAGAAACAATGGTTGTCGCGGTGCGCCCAGAACGGCTGTGTAATGCACCACTTGTGCGGAGGCTCGAGCGTAGTTGTGTGCAGGGCCAAGGAACACCGCTTCCTGTGTTTTTGCATGTGGCGTGCTCTCTCTCTTTATCTCGGAGTAGTCAGGCCTGAAAGAGGTAAGAAGCCTTATCAAGGACGGGCTACCATACCGCATCTCATTCGGAGACTAGCTCTGAGGTGTAGCTGTCATTGCTGTGCGTTTCGAAGATATCGCACGTCCGGTGGGACGCTTCCGCCCACGAAAATCGTGGTAGCCAGTTGTCGCGCGCTCGAGGAAAACAAAACAAATCTCGGATCCGCCCCGCCATTGCGGCCGTCTCGGTCAACCCGAGCACGCGCTCTGCCACCCCGCCAATCTCGGGACTGTCGGTAACACTGCGAAGCCCTGGTTGGTACCTCATGGTATACCTGAGGTCCCGCGGAACTGACCACCGCTGTCAGGTCGGACGATTTCCAATTGAGAAGGGACGTCGCCTGCACGAGCCACCGCGAGAGAATGCAAACACATTTTAGGGGCATCCGACTTGTGGCGCAAACCCGTAGCTTTGATAATAGAGTTGTAAAGTGTCCTTTACAATCGGAGTATTCAGCATGCTCCCGAGAGACCGTATCAACTTGTTGTAGGTCTACTCCGAGTCGTAATGACCCAACAGAGTCCCTTTCCGTTTGCGTGTGTGGACTCCTTGATACCTCTCTGCAAATATCAAAGGTCATGTGGCACCTCCCGCACTTCAGAAGATCGCTCTGGAGCTCGGTGCTTAGCTTCTTGACGACCTTGCAGTGTATGACCTCGGGAACGTGTCCAGCAGCGCAATGGAAGTCGTCGTTCTTCATCGCAAGCTCGTTGGATGGTTGACCCGGCGAGAGTCCATACAGTACAGTCGTTTCCCGTACTACCGCAGTCGACGCGTTAGCCGTGAAAGCTGAAGGCTGGACAAAGTATCGCTTATCAAAAACACGATCAATCGCTCTGACGTGACTCCGACTGCAACCCGCGTAGGGTGCTCCGCGAAAGTCTGACCGTTGTGACGAGGGGTGACGGAGAGACTACAGCAAAGGGTTGAGTTACCGGGACGATCAGCTACAAAACATATCCCTTGGCCTGGCGTTTGTTGCTGCATACAATCAAAGACACAACTCAAGGTCCTCGGTTCAAGTTCGTGAGGACTTTGGTCTTCGGTAGTAGGCCTTACAGAAACATGTAAGTTGGTTCAGGACGACTGACTGCTGGTGGTTGCACACTCAGACCAACGCACCTCTTTGTTCCCTATTTTCCTTTCCAGCGACGACAGATGTGGATTGAGAAAGACGTCTTCACATATTTAGTCGACTACCACCAACAAGGTAGTTTCAAAGGACGAACATGGCGGCCGAACAAGTCGGCGTGCACATCAGATCAACAGGATCATACAAAAGGCGTAGCTACCTCTACACGAGCAGTATTCGAGAGTTCGATGCCTTCTCATGCTAGTGGTGAGGACAAAGTTTCGAGGCTCGAGACTACGCATACTGCCCTTGATCGTTTTAGGTATCGCGTGATGCCAGGTCGGCAGATACTGCACAAAATGGTGGGGATACTCTGGCCCTCACGGCAGTGGTGCACATATCGCGGCGAGCATTGGCAGTAATTTATGCGAATACTGCCAGCACTGGCAGAAAAGTTAGATCGAGCATTCTGGATTCACTGAGAGTATTGAATCTAGGACGTCAGATTTGGACTAATAATATCACGTTGTGACTCATTGAGTACACCTGGTGCCTGAAACTTATGGTCTCACCATTCTCCAAGGGTACTCAGAGTTTGAAGTATACTTCGCATCATCATTCGTGCATAGCCGTGTGGCGGCCAGCGGGAGTTGTCGTGAATTCGATGGCAATGAAGTGAAAACACACAAACAGCTGAAAAGGAACACTTGGTTGTACATTTCCATACTATTAATACTCCAATCGCACATCAAACATTTGATAGCTTCTCCCCGTAAGACATCGTGGCTACAAACAAGTTATAGTCAGCAAATGAAGACCCGTGAAATTTCAGTCGAAATTTCAGTCGTAATGCTTACTGGAATGAGACTCAGCCTCGTTAGAACCCCAGTCCCGTTTTGGGGAATATTTGGGAAAAACTACTTGGAATTAGACTGGTCTGTCCCCAAAACGGGACTGGGTTCTAAGAGGGCTAATGGGGGCTGGGGAATCAGGCTGAAAAATGAGCATCAAATACTGATTTGTATGTTATTCAATTAGCGAAGTATTCCGTGCGCCACATGATGAGCCTGATAACCGACTCTGAAGACACAATATCCGCAACAAACCGAGGAAAAAAGGCCTTGAAACTGCTGAACAGTTTACGGTTGAAAATGAACCTACTGGCCAATTAAAAAGAGACAGGAGCCTACTTGACAAAAATATATATGACATACATTTCAAATGCTTGAATCCCTCATGGACGAATCCCCTAAGGACCCTGCGAAGAAGCATTATTGTGAAAACAACACAGACGCGTCCTATGATAAGAGGCAGCACATTTCCGCTGTTTTGTTCTAGTGAAAAACGCAGTTCCCTCACCAACAATAGTGGGAATAAATGCCAATCACGTTTCGAAAAAATAAGTTCCTTATTCTCGGGTCATAGGATCATTGATCGGGATGCAATTTTGTTTTCGCCGAAGTGAGTTTTCGTGTGAGGTATGGAGCTCCTGAAGGGAGGAGACTAAAAAAAAAAGGGTTAGCTCTTATCGTTGAACGCCTCCACATGAGCCAAAGATGAGATAATGTCGACCAGCGGTTTTGTGAGGACTGCGACTGAGGAGCAATGTTCCTGGCATTGCATTCATCCTCCGAGGCTTTGCACTGTCTTGATTATGTACAAAATTACATTGTTCGAATTCTCGAAACAACATGCACAAACAACGTCATTGTCGTGGCTAATAAACACCCTGAATGGTGTTTTAATGGACATGCATCTTGCTATCCGAAGTATGGATGCCGGCGATGCCGTCGTGCATATATATGGAGTTTTTCTGCGACCAGGTGTATAATTATTACCAGGTATGTATGTTTAACGAGAGGAACAATATCGAGACATGTGTTTGAATGGTACAATATGAGGTTGCTACTATTTTCGGTACTACTGACTTATCGTGTGTCCGTTTTTCACCTCGGTAGGGTTGCCATCTAATTAAACACACCCCACGAATTCTGTCGCGAAAAACGTGTACGGCACCGCGTTCTCTCTAACCAATTAATAACCAGAGCGTTCTGACTTTCGATTAGTGCTGAAACAACGGATTGATGTGAAGACAACACACATATACAAAATAAACAGCAAATAATATGTGCCACCGGACGTGTAGCGGTCAACTGTTAAAAGGCGCCTCACGTTAAAGCTCAGTACATCTTCCGAGAGCTGAAGTTTGACAAAGTAGAAGGGCTGAAAGAGCAACCCCGTACCAATGCATCTTTCTCTCCCATTTGTGTTGTGTAGGATATTGGACACACTACCTGGTACGTGTTTTCAACTGGAGAAAAGGCAACTGTATGTGTTTACGTCTGGGACATATGTTGAAGGGTTCTCCTGCACAAATCTTGGCAATCGCTTCCTTTTTATATTGGAAGAAGCTGTGGATGAGACGACAGCCCATTTGGTGAAAAAACCGATCTTGCTGCGACGCTTCCTCGTCAGAGATGAAGGCGATCACAGCCATTTGATACTGTTGACCGGTTCGACAAGCGTACGGTGCCGCCGATGGTGTTCAACATTAAAGTTCGAAGACAATGCCTAGGCCTCGAGGCAGACTAAACACCGCAACATGCTCCACCCTTCCTACATAAACCCCGTATCAGTACACAACTAAGTCGATATACATACCAACGCACAAAACGTACCATAGTATAAGGTTAAACATACACCTCATTGTGCAACAGGCCGACCTCTGGTCTCTTCATCTCATATTATATATAGTATAATCTAAACGCCCCCAGCACAAAAGGCATCACACCGATCGGTTGACATGCGGCGCAATTAGCAGCGAAACGTTTCCAAGTCTTCTCACGACCACGGCACCTGCGAATGAAGCAAGGTTATATCCTATTTGGCATTCTCTTGAGCCTTCAGTGGCATTATCATCGTACTATTATGGCATCCCATGGTGCGGCCTAGGATTCCATGACACGCCGTAGGGAAACCCGAGGAAGCATAAATTGGGGCAAAAGAAAAAGGGGGCGGAATATGATACCTAAAACGTCGGACGCTAGGTTCAGCACTCCTCTAATTTTTGCCTGAATGAAAAAAGATCTTCCACACGAAGTTGTCGCAGTGCCAAACTTGTCTCGAACAGGTATAAACCTGTATACTTGGTATATGGGGTATTTTCAGGGTTATTTTAACGGTGCGGAGTTTTGCCCTCTTGACAAGCGCACTGCACCGCACCGTAGGTTTGAAGGTATCGCGAAATCGCACCGAACCGCACCGTATAAAAACAAGTATAACCGAACCACACTAAACCGCACCGTACAAAAACGAGTATAACCGGACCGCGCCGTAGGGTTCACAACATCTGAAAACAACACCGAACCGCACCGTAGCATCACGGATCGAAGAAAGCCGCACCGAATCGCACCGTAGGGTGCACGGAAAAACCGCACCGCACCATAGCACTTTTTTAATATAAAAACCGCACCGCACCAAAGCACTTTTTGAATATAAAAACCGCACCGAGCCGCACCGCAGAATTCCTGATTTGTGAGAACAACACGGAACCGCACCGTAGGGTGCATGAAAAAAACGAACCGCACCATTGTATCTACGATTTCTGAAGACCGCACCGTAGAATTCCTGGATTCCGAAAAACGCACCGAACCGCACCGTTACATTCCCGCTTTCCAGAAACCGCACAGAACCGGACCGCAGGGTTTTCGAAAAAAACTACCGCACCGTGCACGGACGGTTAATCATAAAGAAGTCTTGATATCTGTTCGAGGAGCAGTTTTCGTTTGGATTATGACAACTTGTGTGCAAGGTATAGAGCTCCCCAAGCCAGGAGCCTCGGAAAACAAATGTGAAGCATACGTCACCAACGCGACCACCATCACCATTCAACACCAAGATCAACCACGGCCGTCAAGCTTTACCTCTACCCCGTTCCGCAGTTGTCCCGTGTGCGTCTTGCTCAGGCCAACTTTGCTTACAAATATATTTGCGTTCAGTATCAAGTAAGGTACAAATCCTCTCGCCCGTGTCAAGGCAGAAGGTAGCTGCTAACTGTAGCACGTTTAATATCAAGGACAGACTAATGAGCTGATGTTTGGCAAACAATTGGTCGTCCCGACAAGAAACTACCGCAGTGTTCAGCGCATCCAGAACAGACACGTCTCAGCCCGGACGTCTGCCGGTAGGTAAAAAATATGTGTGAGGTCTTGATTTGTGAACGCTCTTTCTGTTTTCAAGGTCGACCTCAACCCCCGCACGGTCGCCGTTGATACGCCAACCTCGAGGCAAACCAAGTCAGTCCGCACGGTGTCAGGCCTTGCGACGTGTGAGAATATGTACTACAAGTTGAAGGAGACACTCAAATGGCACGCGAGTTGTACCTGATTCAAACGCCACAGCATGTGCAAATCACGTACTGTTTGACTTGTATTCTTGGACGGGTGTATGCTACTGTATGGGTTTTTCAATCCGTGTGATACATACCAAACAAAGACATCTCGATATCAGTGTAGTGAGTCCCAATACAAACATCATCTTTTTTTATAAATCGTGAAATATCCATACCTCTTATACAAATGTTACCACCGAACAGACGATCTGAAGGGACGACACATCGTTAGAAATTTTGTGCCGACTGACACTAAGACAGAGCTAACCAAGCACCAAGAAACATCAGTTGCCAACCCCCGGCCTCTATAGCGTCCCCGACTGTAGACGCACTCAGTTCAACGAACATGGCCTCATATTTGCCAATCTTGAATCTAAGAAAACAAACAATAAATGTTTTTTGGCAGGGTTGTGGAGCTCGGACACCGATGCGCTTGTACCGGTACTTCTCTTGGCCCAGCAGTGCTTCTATCGCTACATATTTCTGAACAAGCTTTCGGACCTGACTTGGCCCTGGCACAATATCGCCCTTTTCACGAGAATGTACCCCGAAGAAAACCCAGCGTTGCTGCCCTGGGGAAACAAAACACTCGAAGATTGTTGTGGTACTCGAGTTTGTGTGGAACACAGCAGCTCTTTCTCGAAAGCAATGTACCACTTGCCGTGGGCCAGTGCCCCGACCTTGAACCAGAAGTCCGTTACCACTGTACGTGTTTTCTTTTGGATAGGCCTTGTTTTAAACGTATACAACGTGCAAATATTGATCTACACGAGGCAACGGCAGAAGCCCCTCGCGTCATCAGGTATCCCATGTTCTCCTCATTGGAACAAAACACGGATCCGGCTCTTAACTCCTGGCAACAAGCAGCTTGTCCCCAGAAATATTGGCTACGTGGCGTCGTCCCAGCGAGTGGACGCCAAAGATATTTTCCACTCCAACACAAGCACGGGCCTACATGGGTCGACGGGTGCAAGAGCGTCGAACAGGCCGGGCGGGAGTTGCGTTATTGTTCCCTCCCGGTGTGCACGGCAATGGGTGGGTGGGTGGGTGGGTGGGAAAGCTCATGGAGGCGAAGACGTTGCTGCTCCAGCTGCTTGAGGACCGAGTAGTTTTGCGTCGTTGTAGTGATACACAAATAGGCAGGGATACCCGTTTTCACCAATCAATCCCAACATCCCTTCGAATCCACGACAATATAAAATTTAGGAAACTCCGAGGTGTACGTACCCGGTGATAGATATTTGACGACCCAGTGCCGGCCGTGGGCTCAACAGTCATCGATTCCGGCGGTCGAGGTGGAGGTGGTTTCCTCCATACCCATGGCATTGCCGTCCACTGCGGACCGTATAACACGATTGAGGGGATAGGCGGAGCGGCAGCGAGGAGAAAAACGCGTTACTCAGGGAACTGTTCCTGCTCCTGTTGCGTTGCCGCAGACGAGTACAAGCGCCTACCTTGGTGATTTGGCTAGAGGCGTTTCAACGTTTCGGGTTTCAAGTCGAATTTTGGGCGGGGGTACCGTGCTCATCAGGTAAAAGGAACTCCACAGAAAAAACGCGACACGCTTCTGCCGTAGCGCGAGTCTATCGAACATATCGACAATGATTTAGATACGACGAGGAAGTGCTTGGGCCTTGAGCGAAACGAGATGGAAGTTTACCGCTCGGTCAGTATTTGTTCGATCGAAATCTGTTCGGTGAGTCCTAGGTCTGAGGGTAGTTCGCCAGAAGGCAGCTGCGTACCGCTTGATCATTTGTTTCATGTTTCCGTTGCGCGATTGTCCCTCCACCTTGATTTCGGCGGGAGGGTTCATTGACGCTTAAGCTCGCGCCGTCAACTGTCCGACGAAAACACACTCGTAACAACTGCGATGCACTTGGCTTTGCGCCTACGATCAACGTTGTGCTTTTCTCACATGATACGTATCACAGTGCAGAGAACCGAATGTATCAATGACGACGATTTCTAGGGGGCTCGCCGGTTCATCGCAACGTATCAGGCGAACCTACCGACAGCGGTGTGACCGAACTGCGCGGACATATATACACTTACTGCAGCACAGACCGTCGGTGCACCCGGAGACTGGGCACATTAGAGTAGCAGCGTCGGTAATGGGGATGTAGTTCGCGGGGCAAGGGTGGTACGAGCAGAACGCCTCGCAGCACTGGGAAGGCTCGCACGGGTCGTCGTTACACTCGACGTTCATGGCGTCAGGAATCGGGGTGTAGCCGGGAGGGCAACCGATGAAGTTGCAACGTTCCTCCTGCCGCGGGATGAGATAAGAGTGGGCGCCAGCAAAGGGTTGGGGGAGGGGGTCATTTAGTGGTTAAACCCGCGATCGAACCACTACCCACTTATCCCTGTTGCGACAGAGCGCCGTTCCTACTCCTCATAGATACGCTTTCAATAGTAGTAGCCTCTTGACAACCTTAATGCATTCCATATAAGCGTTTGGCCAATATGTTTCCCTTGTCGTTACGCCGACCGAGTATCCCTTATCATAAATATGGTTTTCAATGTGCGAAACCTTTATGTTTGTATGTGCGAAACCTTTATATTTGTATATTGTCTTGGATTCCTCATCAAGTACCCTCAACACACTCCGCTTCTCCTGTAACATTTCGCAGTCTCCCACTGATGGAGTTGTACGCTCGATTGCTTCCCCCGGGGGCCCATCTGTGCATATAACACCTCTTCCTCATGGCTACTAATATACCACCTTCCTTTAGGCAGGTCCAGCCTCCCAACACAAAAGCACAGTTTCAACGTTTCCGCGTGGGCCCTCTAAGTGTATTTAGTTTCCTATTTTTCCTCTTCCAGTGTCAAGTGTTCGTCGTAGTTCACGCTACTTCTCGGCACCAGCTGTTCCCTTACAGTATTTAAATTACATCTTCAGTTCCGGCCTGTATCCCCCAGATTCAACTGTGAACATCATCTTGCTCGGGCCGCTTGCTCGGTCCTCCCATACTTCTCAACTACGACATCCCGCCTTGCTTCAGCCCGTATTTTCGACTCTCTCCCATGCTTGTTGACTTTGGCTAGCAACGTCTTTCTTTACATCTTCCAGACTTCGAATTTACCTGTTTTTTCTTTTCACGTGTTTCACTTACGAAGATAAATTGTCAATTCCGCTCTGAATGCTATGATACTCGTGTCGTACTCGATAACCCTTGATACGTGAGTCTTAGCTGTTGTCATCGCTAACGATTATAGTGGGCTTACGTGCTCCCTTTTCTCAAGTCTCCTGCAAAATCTGGCTCTAGGTGCGATCACGCTGATCAGTACACATCCATCCATATTAATATCAATGTGTGAGTCGTGAGGATAACTACATTCTTGACCCCGACGGACCCTAATGGATCGATTACTAGTGATACGCCAATCGGTTCGTGTGTGGTGGGTGACACCCACAAGGTGGGAATCTAATGAGCTCCCGGCCCCCAATGCGTCGAATACTTGTGATACCCCACTTGGTTACTGTATGGTGGGTGACACCCAAGAGGTGGGAATCTAATGAGCTCCCGCGAGTAATGGCGTCTCTACATCAGGGCGACACTAAGCTAGTTTATTGTGGCAAGAGTCACTCGGTTCGAGGCAGGCCAAACGATACCACCCTCACAAAGCGAGGGTTCCGACCGGATGGATAGCACGCACCCATGACGCTACGGGAGACATCGAAGGTCAAGCTCAACGAGCTAGAGCATATTTCGGACGGATCATATGGTCTATTTATACATACAGCAGCAAATGATCTACTGGAATTCTTCGACCCCTTTCGCGAATGGCTGTACGGAGTCTGCATAGTATCTATTTAAAACCAGGAAACACATGTGCCATACGACGAAGACTACGAGTATACAGATTCCATCCGACGTCATGATTTGCGATTTTTTGTTTTTTGTTTTGTTTTTGTTTTTGATCATCACTTTCACCTTTCAGCCTAGTTCGCAGGAGGTGTTACCCTCGACACCCTTCTGGACAAGCTGTGGTCGCAGGTGTCTACCCTTCTTCCCCCCGGTACGTGCCTTTATTTTTGATCGCGCATAGGGTTCAGCATTCCCACTGCTCGTCGATTTCCATCGAATTTCAGCTAACTCACGCTCTCGCGCTTTCCGCTAATATTAAATCAATTTCTTATATAGAAGAAAAAGCCCCTGAGCATGCACTCGGTGAAACTTGAACCCCCGATGATTTGCGATGCCAAAGAAAAAAGGCAGTTAAGGATCTTCCTTGAATTATTATCTCAAGAATGGCGGAGGGAGAAAATTGTTTGCCCGAGGTGGGAAATAGTTATCTTTACCTCTTCCACCACGTTTCATACCGTCTCATACCTGGAGTCGACGACCTCCCCCGCGAAGACTGCCCCCGCCGGCCGTCGCCGTTCCGACTGCAATAAACGAAACACACGAGGAGTACCGAATTAACGGGCCAGTAGAGGGCTCGGAACAAGCGAGGGACTATGATTCAGCGAAGTACCACCAACACGCCGAGCTCCAGCCAGACAGGCGCGAGCAGGGCGTACAATGTACTGAAATCATCAAAGTAAAAGAAATGCACAAATATATCAAATGAGAGCTATCATCTCCGTGCGTGTGCGCAAGCTGAAGTTTAGGCCGATATGGGAAAAAAGAACATGGAAGCTCATCTTTCTGGGGACACTCGAGAAAATACGGCTGAGAAAATATTTGTGACATTCTTGTGAAATCAACAGAAGAAAGGTCGAAAAAAGAACGGGGGAAACTGGATATTGTCGAGAAGTATCAAATCGTTGACGTGTTTGAAAAAAAGGGATGAAATTAACGGCGGGCGTAGGTTGTGCAACCGATCTTTCCGAGATTGGGAGGGGATGGGACAGCTGCTGTCTTAGATTGTGTTTTGGCCCTGGCAAAAACGACAACCATGTTGCATTCACACGGGGCTTACGGTCAATATCGCCAGCCCTGCCATCCATGCGATCAATGTCACCGGGTGTCCTTCGCATCTCCCTCTACTAGAAAAGTTGGAGCGAGTCTAGCGTGGGGCAACGTGGGGTGGTCAGATTTGTACAACCTTGCGTTTCCGTTATTGGGCTAAAAAAGCAAAAAAAGAAGAAAGTATTACTTTCCATAACTTGCCGACGAAGTAGAACAGGAATATGAAAAAAATATATACGGCGAGGTCTTTGCTGTTTTGTCTAAGTCCGCATTCCCTTAAGCTTGCAATTTTTCCAAAACTGTGTACGGGTATAAAATAGTGAGAAATGCCCCGAAGGCGGCGGCTGACCGCTATTTAAGTATACAACCAGCAATCGCGGGTTGCCTTACCACGTTTCAATCATGCTATTTGCATGCTGCCTTACAACGTTACTAACTCACCGGAAGGTAGTGACTCGCCGCTTGCCGCGACAGCAGCAGTGGCCAAAGCAGTAACGAAGATCCAGACTGGCGCCATGTTGTCTCACCAACGCTGTTTTTTTGTAGTGATAGTTGCTGCAAATTGCAAAAATATAGAGTAATGGATAGACGGCGAAAGGTTAAAAAAACGAACACAGCATTATTAGTAGGTAGATAACTATTATCAGTATTATTAATGGAACGTTCTGTCTTTGGTATCATAGTACCAGGTATGCACTTTCGTCCGTTTCATCCCCAACATTCCTCGGGCAAAAAACGGCATAAATATTCATTGTCAGCCAGGATGCAGAAGTTCCAGGGAACGTTCATGTCGTGCACATTATTAGGCCGTTCCTTCTCCTCGCGAAAGCCAGCACAATGCAACCGAGTAGGTTTGGCAATCTGGGAGAGGGGATCTTTAGGAAAGACTTTCATTTGAAAAAAATGAGCGGCGTGGTCTGCACTTCGGAATCGTCGCCCGTAGCTGAGAAAAATCCTGGTTCGATGCAAACGCGGCTGCGCCGCGTTTGTGGCGAGAGTTTTGGCCCGTTTTGTCCGCGGTTCGGGGTCAGGTTTAGAGTGAGGGTTAGGGATAGGGCGAGGGGTTGGGTTGGGTCTCCGCCCGTACCTTGATCCCAACAGGGACAAAAACACCTGGACGGCCTACGAACCTGAAGTTCCCCTCTCCCAAAGGGTTATGGGTCCTCATACAACCCGTGTTCTTGCTGATTCTTCAAAATCGTATGACTAATAATGTTGTTGTTGTCTTCACATTAAATCATGGAGAGAAACAAGTTTTTTCATGTGGCCACAAAACTAGTACAGATTACCCAAGTTAAACAGAAAACATGAGGAAATTTCGACGGGTGCTACAGTCTTTTCCTCCGGCCTGATCCCATTTGGCACCCTGATCCCATCAGGACCTGATCCCACTCGGATATGATCCCATTCGGCACCCTGCTTCCACCCACAAGGTGCAGAAATGACATCAGCCCTCCGCAGGAGCAGTCGGAGGCCGTGAGCGCGAAGCGTGAACCGTAAACGGTAACAAAAAGGCGCGCAACCGAAAAAAAAAGGAATTCGTATGCAGCGAGAACTGAACTCGGGACCATACGACCAGTATAATGCCAGTCAAACCACTGAACCATGGCGCCATATCGAACCTTCGTTTGCCGCCGCCCCGACCACCGCCCAGAGGAGCCGCCGGATGCCGTGAGCGCGAAGCGCGAACCGTAAACGGAAAAAAAAGGCGCGCAACCAAAAAAAACGAATTCATATGCAGCGAGAATTGAACACGGGACCACACGTCCAGTATGGTGTCAGTCAAACCACCGAACCATGGCGCCATATCGGCCCATTTTACGTAAACTCCTACTG
>JBBMHQ010094516.1:0-10423 GCA_037834295.1 Postelsia palmaeformis | reverse complement strand
GAGGGAGAAGAGCCTACTTAGTGACCCCGGATCTGAGTTACGACTGAAGAGGGAGAGAGAGAAGAAGGGCGAAGATATTGAATGGGATGAGAAAAAAAAAAATATATATATATATATATATATATATATATCAATCAGCCCTGTGCAGCCTCAGCCCTGTGAAGCCTATATATGCTCAACGTTGACCGTCGCAAACAGCCGCGAGCCTCAGCCGAAACAGGATAGCAACGTATGTTGTCGCGTACTGTGACGGCTGCCGTACGCGGTTCGTTGTTCTCCATACAACAAGTGTGCCATGAACTATAAAGCTGACGGTATTGAGTTGCCTGCTCGTACAGCATTTGTAGAGAGCAGTGGTCCCGCGCACTTCATTTGAACTTGTAACACATGTCCCACGACGCGCCTATTTCACTAGGGAGCCACCAGAAACCAAATTACGATGTGTGCGCTGGCCAGACCGCGAAATAAGTACCAGGTACCTGACATAAATGTCGGTGTTAGAATGGAAGGACCGTTCGGTTTTTATATGAATGTTCAAAGGGTCTGTATATTTCCGTCCAGATCTGCAGACGTCGGAAACGTCATCACGCTGTGAGCACGTTGGAATATATATCTGGTAGTTCGGAGCACGCTCCCAGCCTTTTTTATTGTTGACGCGTACAGATTTGCCACGCCAACACATGAAACTACGAGCAGGCTAGAACGCCTGGTGGGGGTGCTGTAACGACGTCGTTTTCTAACGTCGGCGTCGACGCACACCAGACGAACCCTTTTGCGATAAGCGAGCTCTCGAGTATCGTCTCTCCTGAAAAATCAACAATTCGTCAAGGGCCATTCTTTTCGCGCTATTATCGTACATAATTTGAAAAAACTGAAACTAAAATGTTCCCCATTGTATCAAGACACAGAGGCATTCTATCGCGATTTTCGAAATATAACAGAGAGAAAAATATCGGGATAGCTCACGTGGTACTCACATGAAGTAAAACCCGGCGACTAGTCTGGAAGAATACCGTCCTTGCGAAGACAAAGTGTGAAAGTTCTGGAGGACAAAACTCCTCGGTATTAAGATCGGTCCTACCCAAGTTTACACTATAAATGTTGTTCACGCCAAATAGGTGAATAATTTTACCCACCCGAACGCTGCCAGTCTGATCAAACCTTCGAGGTATCCTTCGGTCACCGCGATATTTACAAGAGTGCCCTGTACCTCCGAGCAGACTGCAACCGCTGTAGTTGCACACAAGGGAACACATGTTTATTAGATAGCTAAAATGCTGCAAATTCCTACGCAGTGGTATATCCGTCACCTCCCGTCATGACCTCAGCCAAACATCCCTCCTTCCCTCTGGAACGCCCCCACCCTCCCCTCACTTCCGGTTGTCCCGCAGTGGTCCGGCCAACGCTGGAGCTTCTCTAGAAAGGTGAATAGTGGATGCTGCTCTGACCTACATGTGGCGTGGAGTAAACCGTAAAATATATTGTTGCATGCAACGTACGTATGTCTTCAGCACTGTTGGGACGAGAATACGGAGCTGAATGAAATAGGATGTGGTCTGCGTTTACTGCGCTACCTGATTAGAGTTGGCGTCGTCCCTCGCTAAGGGCCCAGCCTTCCTCGTACCGCGTTCGTATTGGTGCGCTTGAAGTAGCCATGTAATGCATCGGCAAATATTGTGCGCAAAATAAGCTCTCTAAGCCGTTTTCAGCAGAGTCGTTCTCGGGAATAATCCCGTGGTTTGTGTAGTCGTGTTAAATTAACTGTAACAGGATTTCGAGTAAGGGATATTCGGTGACAAAAAAACATCGTGAAAAAAGGTCAAATCCCAGCGAATCGAACGATTCTAATGCTTTTGGTCGACCGAGTAGGAAAAACAGTACTATGGCCACGGGAAAATTACAACACAATTTTGTTTTCGTTCTCCCGTGGCACGCAGCCATCCCGTGGCACGCCATACCGTAGTTCCCACTTCGTACAAACAAAACATCGTTCAGAGATTCGCGCTGAGCTAAAATTTCGTGTGGTGCTCTCTCTCTCTCGCAGTCGTTTACTCCTCATTCGTAGCTCTGTTATCGCTGAAATACCGCATTTCCACGGGCCGCGGGTATAGTCCCGAGAAATCCCTTTAAATTTCAAGCGAGCACGTGCGCAGGTAGCCGGAACCTCCCCTCCTTGCACAACGTGGACGTAAAACAATTCCTGTGGATTCACTGAACAATGTAGCAGACCCTCAAATTTGTCTTGGCAACCTCTCAATCCGGTGCGTTTGATGGTGTGCTACACTGTCCAGTGTCTCCACAAGGATTTATTCACGCTCACGTCGTACCAAGGGAAGACCGGGGGAGTTTACGTCAAGGCTTTCTGGTATAGAGACGTAATACGATAGAGCGGTAGTGCGTTCCGGTCCAAACCGTGTCCCTGGGACTGACCAGGCTCTCAGCCCAATATATTTTTGAAATCATGATCGTTTTACGGTATTGCTCGCCCTATAGGGTTGTGGCTTTTCTAAAAAACAGTTTTTGGCCCACCGCAGGTACTGAGCTTCTCGAGTGGGGAGCCTAAAACCAAAATGATGCCACCGACGACGTCAGTTTTATCGCACGTCTGTACCTGAAAGCCATGAGGCGTTTTGTATCGTGGGTAATCCTTTTACTTCCGCACGCCCTCGTCGGAGGGTAATTATATTCGTGATAGCCTTTTCAGCTGCCGCACTCCCGCGTCGGAGACGAAACAAGTATAATAGGCGTGCTCTGCGCAGATGTGCTTATCTTCAATCAACCCTACCGTTGGGACTTGACAAGTGTTTTTTTTTACGAAACTTACAGCGATGATTGCCCAGCAGCAGCGCTACTACTCCGTAGTCAGTTGAAGTTGGGGGATGATTCCGGTCGAGATCCCAAATATTATTTTTCATACTCGTGCTTCAAGAACGCTTGCGCTGCTCGCAGACTATTGACAACACCAAAAGCTTCATCACGAAGTTCGCTGACAGAAACCGGTGTTTCAAAGGAGTTATACTCCTTTTATTATTCTGTTCGTTATTGCGGTTTCAGAAGTCAAGCTTTGGGTGATGAATATAGCGCTCCTGAAGCCAAGCACAACTCCAAAGAAATTGAGGTCGTTCTCCCCCTAGGGAACCCATACAATGTTTGAAACACAATTTGTACGAGACGAACAGCCACTGCCGCTAACCCTTCCCCTAAACGTAAGCCAATCGGAACAACTATAACCCTGATTTCAAGCCCATCAGGCACAATCTCGAGTAAATGATAAACTCTACTGCGTGTCCCGTGCCGGACCTCCCGTTGCGGGCGCCGTCAAGCAAGTATTCTTCGGAAGAGATGCAGTCGAGAAAGCGTCCTGAATTCGTGGCGTATCCCGTGCAGCGGGTCTTCATACCCTCTTCGTGGTCCCGTAACTAATCTTCACTCGCCGAAAATATAAAAGCACTCGACTTGTCTGACTTGGCGCCTTTCCTGCTTCTTCTCTGCCCTACTATCCGCGCCGTTGCTGCTATCCAAACCGCCAAAAAACAACAGGCACACTCGGCTTGGCTGGGAGAAACGAAGAAGCTCAGAAGGCAGGAGCTGTCGAGGGAGCGTCTGAGGAGTGCGGCTGGCGACAAAAAACCACCCAGCTCTAGAAAGGTTCAGTGGTCATTGTCTACCACCTCTCTCTGTGGTGTATGAAGCTTTGTCCCAACAAAAACCCGGGCCGCTTGCTGCGGCAGGAGAAAATCCTCACGTTTCTAAGGCTGCTCCCCTGAAGAGCTCTGTCCCTCACTCGGAACTGACTTCAATCAAAGCTAGAGTCGAGCACCGACGGACGATCCCAAACGTCGGCCATACCACGTTGTTCATGTTCCGGCATTGCTGGGTAGAGGGGCTTGGTCCGGTCAGTCAGAGATGTCTTTGGCTGGTTACTGCTACTGCCTCTGTTGTACCACGCCCTTCGGGCCATCTGGCAAACCGCACGGTCTCGTAGAAGGGAGCACGTCTTTTAGTGTGTCGCTCTGAAATCGGAGCATATTGTGGTGTAGTTGGTGTGCATCAATTTACGATAGTGTTTGCGAAGGCTGCTCGAGCTAAAGCTCTGTATCACTCTGGCCGAAAAGGTATCAACATTATGAATCCAACAGCCTAGCAGCATATTGTTTCGTGACCCACGCTATTCGGTGTGTCACCCTCCGATGTCTCGCACACAGTGGGCTTGCGGTAGGCTCTGTCAAGACCTGGATAAGACGGGCGTAGCGGCGGCAGCCTCGGGGGCTCAAGCTTCCTTGCAGTCGTCGGTTGCTGGCGGGAAGGACGTGGCCACTCCAGCGGTGCCTGGAGCGATGGAGGAGAAAGAAGGAGTTCTCGATGAAATCGAGAATTTTGGACATGAGGTGGCGACCATGGCTCCCATGTTGACTTCACCTCATTTTCAAGCGTTCATTGATGACGGAAAGTACGCGGCGACTGGAGCGATGGACGCCAACGATAGCATGCTTTCTATGGCCGAGAGCGAGCGTCAAGGTCTGCCGGCCGTCGCTCGCTCGTCGGCTACTCCTGCCTCCAAAGCGGTCTTTAGTGGAGGAAAGGGCGCGGCAACAGTATTGAGGCAGGGGAAAGACGGGATGTTGGCTATGGCCGAGAACCAGCCACAAAATCTAACGGATATCGCTCGCTCGTCGGTTACGGGAGCCTCACAATCGGCTCTCGATGAAAAATACGCGGCGACTGTATTGATGCAGGGGAAAGACAGAATGTTCGCTGTGGCCGAGAACCAGCGACAGGACCTGACGGTCGTCGCTCCTCGCTCGTCGGGAACAGCTGTTTCGCAAGCGCTCCCGGGTGATGTGAAGGACGGGGCGACTACAGCGATGCAGGAGAACGGCAGAGTCTTCGCGATGGCCGTAAAGCAGCGGCAGAAACTGGCGGCCGTCGCGCACTCCTCGGTGCCAACTCCCTTTCGAACGTTCTTCGGTGACGGGAACGACGCGACGACTGGAGCGATGGAGGCGAAGGATAAAATGCTCGCTGAGACGAAGAGCCAGAGACAGGATCTGACGGCTCACTCTCGCTCGCCGACGTCCGCTCAAATGCAAGCAGTGCATGGTGACGGAAAGGGCGCGGCGACTGCAGCGTTTTGGGAAAAATACAGAATGCGCACTATGGTCGAAACCCAGCGACAGGATGTAACGACCGTCGCGCGCTCGTCGACCCCAGCATCTATTCAAGCGTTCCTTGATGATGGGAAGGACGTTGCTACTGCAGCAGTGCAGGGGAGAGACAACATGTTCGCTATATTCGATAACCAACTCCAAGATCTGACGGACCAGGCGGCGGTAGCACAATCGTCGCTTACTACTCCCTCGCAATCGCTCCTCGGTGGCGGGGAGGACGCGGAAGCTCAAGCGATGCGGGAAAAATACAGAATGCTCGCTATGGCCGAGAACCGGCTACAAGACCAAACGGCCGTCTCGCGCTCGTCGGTTCCAGCTGAAATGCAGGCAGTGCTTCGCGATGGAAAGCACGCGGCGACTGCATCGTTCCGGGAGAAAGCCAAAATGCCCACTATGACCGAAACCCAGCAACAGGATGTCACGACCGTTGCTGGCTCGTTAATTCCAATGTCTACGGAACTGTTCCTTGGTGACGAGGAGGACGTGGCGACTGCAGCAGTGCAGGGGGAAGGCAAAATGTTCGCTATGGTCGAAAACCGGATGCAAAACCTGGCCGATCGGGCGGCGGTAGCTCGTTCGTCGCTCACCACCTCCACGCAATCGCTCCCTGGCGACGAGAAGGATACGGCGACTGGAACGATACGGGAGAAATACGGAATGTTCGCTTTGGCCGAGAACCAGCAACAAGGGCTGGCGGCCATTGCTACTTCTTCGGCTACTGCTTCCTCGGAATCGCTCCTTGGCGACGGAAAGCATGCTTTGACGTCCGCGAGGCAAGAGAAGGACGAAAAGTTCTCCGTGTCCCAGGAACGGCAACAGGATATGGCGACCATCGCTACCTCGTCGGCTACTGCTACCTCTGAAAGGGTTCTTGGTTATTGGAAGGAGGTGGCGACTGCAGCGCTGCAGGAGAACCACAGGATGCTCGCTATGGCAGATAAATACCGGGAGGATCTGGCGGATCGGGCGGCGGTTGCTCACTCGTCAGCTACAGCTGCCTCACAATCATCCCTCAGCGGTGAGAACGACCCGCCGACTGAGGTGATGAAAGAAAAGCAATCAATGCGAGCCCCGTACGAGAGATGATACACGGCTTAAACAGCGTCGAGCTGGAGCGAAAGGAGGGAAGTCAAGTAGCGTTCGAAAAAGGAGAGAGTCGGCAGGCGCCCCTTTGATACCACAGCGTGAAGCTACAGCGACGGAGACGACAAATACCTGTCCGCGAATGACGAGAAACGGCAGGCAGACCCATGGTAACACGGCATCGAGCTGGAGAGATTCCGGGAGTACATTGCGAATGCTCCGTGCAGACTGTAGCAACAAAAACGGGGTTCGATGGTCGCAGCGCTCATCACACCAGCCCCAGGCCCCACGCAAGTGCTCCTTGATGGCGGGGATGGGACGCCGACTTGTAGCGACGGGCAAGAGAATAAACCAGTGCTCGCAAGAGACTACGAGGTAGGACCAACAGAGGAGCCGTTGGTCGCACACATTGGAAGACTCCCTCGTGACCGCGGACTGCCTCGCTGCCGCTCCTTGGTGACGGGAATGGTCTGGCGATGGACGAGACATGAGAAGGTCTGCGGTAGGCATGAAAGCAGCCACTGGCAGGAAGTGGAAGACAACGCATCGACAGTGCAAGCATGGGTACAGCATTCCGCACGCGATGAACACCGACATGTACATGCCACCAAGACCCGCACAACGGCTCGCGCGGCGATAAAGCATGCTATGGACCACTGGAGGGCTCTTCTCAGAATGAACCCCCCCCCTGTATCCTTGGGGGGATAGACCGATGTATATAAGTCGAGGGAGTTGCTCTTCAGGTTCCGCCTACCAATTTCCCGATTTGGTATACTTTGAGTAACATACCCACAGCAGCTCTCCAACCGCAGCATGTGCGTCATGAGGAAGCGGGTTTGAAAATATCGAATTCGCCCATGTTTTGCTCCGCGGGCGGAGAGGAGAGAGCGTAAGGTCGGTTGTAGTGTATATATATATACGAAAACACACATTTATTATTTCGAAATACGATACACACTTTGTCTAACTTTGGACGTTCGGGCACGACCACGTCACAGCTCCCAGCTGAACCGGCGGGAGGTTTTGAACTCTCAGTGGTAGATGTGGGCTAGCCGTGACCAGATGTGTCGTGTCCCTTCTACCCCCCGGTGTTTGACGGTGTGCATAAAAATGTGTACTATAACATACCAGGTACCACATAAGGTCATGTGTACGGTGTCAATCGAATACGAATGAGGGAGGAGCTGCATGAACGAGAATAAGCGGGGGTGCATATGGTCATCGTGTATGTTGCCCTTTGCAACAGCACGCGGATAAAAGACCGTGGCACATAACGGTATAGAGTAGGATCGGTCGGGAATATAGCTCGTGGATCGAGCGTTGTCGACCAAAGTGTAAGGAGTTCGTATTATGTGGGCGTTG
This sequence comes from Postelsia palmaeformis, assembly GCA_037834295.1. Classification (NCBI taxonomy): domain Eukaryota; class Phaeophyceae; order Laminariales; family Laminariaceae; genus Postelsia; species Postelsia palmaeformis. The sequence continues at coordinate 2,810 of JBBMHQ010094516.1, read as the reverse complement.
CTTCGACAACGGGGCAGCAGCGACTTCCCGTCAGCGTGGCTCGCTCGCGCGGGCCGTACAAGAGCTTTGTTCGCAGGGTACAAGTTCGAGTAAATGTTTAGATGCTGCCCTTGGGCGCATCAACAAATGACGGATGATATGTTCGGGCAACGCTTTGGTGTTGCCTTTCTGGGTGGTAGTATTGGTATTTTGGATTGCATTGACGAGCTATTCCTGACGAAAATTGAAGCGCTGTACAGAAAAGGAGTGATAACGTTGAAACCGGTGTGTGTCTTCCTGTTTTTCCTGTTGTGGTTTGTTGAGCTGATTCGCTTTTGTCTTTGCACCGTCAAACTGGCATAAAATCCACCGCTATACCGCTTTTTGGGGTTTTTAGCGGGGTTTTGCGGACACGTTTGGGATTTTGCACACAGAAGCCCCTAGGAAAACATAGGAGGGAAAAGGGTGTTGCGCTGTGATCTTGCTGTTCACAGGTCGGACATACCACCGCAGTGTTTGTTTTGTTAGGCTACGAGGTAGACGTGAACTCGGCGGGGGACAGGGTGGGGGTGCTCCGAGCTGAGGTTGGTTTTTTTCTCGGCTACCTTCGGATGCACATATAGCAGCGGGTGAATGTTCCAACGATGTTTTGATGTCGCTTTCTTTGATATTGGTGCTGTACATTCCGCTCTTTTCCGGGTCCTCAGAACGGGCTTCGCACTGATTTTTGTTGAAAAATATTCAGGTGGAAATCACACCCGGGAGGAGAGGGGGGGGGTGAGGAGGAGGGGGGGCGGGTTGTCAGTGGGCTAGTGTTTTCCTCGACTGGCTTTGAGTGTGCACACAAAGCAGGGGGTTCTTGTTCGTCCAATGCCTAGGTGTTGCTTTCTGGGTATTGAGTTTTTCATTTCACTATTCTCTTCAACAGGTGCGTAGACTGGGCGTGCGACTGAGTCCAACCACACCAACGTGAACGCAAATCCGGCGGGCGGGGGGGGGGGGGGTACCCGCAATTGGCGCTAGGAGTTTCCTCGGCTGGCCTTTGGGTGTACACACTGTCGGGGATCCACGATCGGAAAGTTATTAGGCGTTGTTATTGGTATTTTATGTATCCTGTTTCGCTCTTATCTTCGTCCCTAGACCGGATTTTCCAGGGGGGGGTTGTTGAACGGCAACCGGGAAGACGCAAACTCGGTTGGCGGAGTGATTCATCCTGCTGGTGGCATACTTGTGATGGTGTCTTTGGTTGCTTTTCGGATGCGCCGACAGGGACGCGGTGCACACTCGGGCAGTGTTTTGGTGTTGCCGTGTTGGTATAGGAACAATTGATATTTCGCTGTTCTCCCTGCCCGTGAACCGAACCTCGCACTGGTATCTGTTTCAATGGAGTCGGATAGGCGCAAACCTCCCCGCAGGGGGGCGGCTGCTCCTACCCGTGGCTAGGGAGTCTCGTTATCAGCGCAGACCACGGCGGCAGTAGAAACCAGGGGGGGACCTCGGGAGCCGTGTATTCGGTTCGGAGTCCTGAGCATCGTTCAGCCTAGGCATGTCTCCCTAACGTAGTTCCTTTTCTTCGGTGTGTCTGGACCTGAAGTCTAGCCAACGATATGATTCGTTTCGAGTCATACTTTGATGGGGGTATTGCACCATTTTTGGGCCGAACATTTCCGACAGCTGGGACTCCTTAAGGCACGGCTGAATGGCTTGAGGCGACATTCGCGCTTTAACGCTACTCATCGATGTGTATCTATAGTTGGGTATTAGGACTGTTCATCGCGTTGCAGTTTCTCTTTTCTCGAGGTCGGGTTATGGCCTACACCAGTTATCAAGGCGAACATATCCTCAAGGGAGGACCTTCAGGAGAAAAAAGTGGGTAAAGGGGGGGCACCACACCTGCCTCTACCTCAAGGCCCCATGGGGCTGCTTCTAGCAATTCAGCCTACGCCTACTTCCTCATAGAGAGGGTCGGTTGTTGTCCGGGTGCGATTGTATGGGTCCCTCGATCATGCGGAGACTGAAGACTCAGAAATATTGGGTTGTTGTTCACCTGTATCAATCTCCACCGTTGCATGGGCCTCGAGTGAAATGACGTACAGATGTGTCTGCAGTGCGCTTTTGTTGAGCGGGTTAGGTGATTCTGAAGCGTGCTGCGTACACGGTATGGGTACTGCTGTATGTACTACTAATAGATTTTGGTTCCGATCGAAGTCTGATTGATACGTGTGACGGCCCATGCCTGAAAAGCTGCCAATCGTCAGCAGTACCTCGTATTCGACCATGGGTACTAAAAATACCCTACACGCACGACAAAGTTCACCACGATATACTATCGGTAGAAAATCTGCTGCAGACATAAAATCTGCGGTGACCCTATTTGCTGCGCAGGAACGTTTTGGGCGTGAAGCCAGCCCAGAAAAACATAGCCTAGATCATGCCAGGCTTCACGGCTACCGTTCACCCTTGCAGCAAGAGCTGCTGTACGTCGTGCAGTATATAGCAGGAGTCCACCTGCTCTCCCGACAGATTTAGAAAACGAAGCGGGAATCGACTGCCTGCCCCCAGGTTTGCAATTACACTGTAGTTGAACACGTGCGTAAGCTCGTGGGATGGTCGGTGGGATGGTGAGCACAGACTTGTCGTCAAACGCTTTGTTATTTTGAGCGAACGGGGTGGGGGGGGGCTACAAGTGGAGGGCCTCCTAACAGTTGATTGAGGTACCACTCTACCGTAGCAGTCGACTTAACACGTGTCTGTAGTATCGGTAGTGTGAGATATAGGCAGATGTTACTGACTGGTACAGCAGTACGATAGGCATTGCGCTCACAAGGGGG
>JBBMHQ010094505.1:0-10424 GCA_037834295.1 Postelsia palmaeformis | reverse complement strand
TTCTTTCCGTTCGAGCACCCTAGACCCCCCCCCCCCCCCCTTCTAGTCGACTGGCCAGGGTTCCCTACATACGCAGTCGCGGACAACCGAGATCCCCGATGCTCAAATTTCGTTGGCATGCTCCCACTCTGCTAGTAGTGAGGCTCGGAATTGCTACCAGCCAATGGCAAACAATAATGAAATATACAGTACGGTGTGGCCAGAACCATGTATGGCCGATGAATTACACCAACCTTTGAAATACCGGAGGGGCGGGCGGGCGGGGGGAAACCACAACAGTATACTTAGTTTAGGCGTATCACTCGGCAGCGGGCGGTGCCTTGCCTGCTCTTGCTAGACTGCGCTGTCACGGGTAGCCATGCACGTCGAGAGCGTTAGGCACTCAAGAGTGAGCATCTCCTTTGTACGTCCTTGCCTCTGGTCACCGGTAGCGTTGGTAGCGCCCATGACTATGATGAGCATTATTTCCGTTTGTCGCGGAAAGCAAGCTGACACTTTTTTTGCTGTTCCCATGAAGCTAGATAATCTTGTATCTGTCAGGGGTTCGCTTCAAATTATCATCACCCGTGTTATTCTCATCACCTGCGACGCTGGGGGGAGGGAGTTCTACTGGTGTAGCACGTGAGCGGTAGCCACTTCTTTATATTGCAGTGCTCGAGAGCACCCCTCCAGCTGATTGGCCGGGGTCCAAACACACGCAGTAGCAAACGACCTAGACCCTCAATGGGGGAAAAGTGTCGACGTTCACCAGCCCCGACGTCGCGTCGATACTACGGTGATTGCCCCCACACATACAGTACCCCGACCTGGCTGCCTCTGCCCTATCTTGCCACCTTCTGTTAGACCACGGAGTGTTTCGCCCCCGTTCTCCGGGGTATAGCGGGTAGGCCTTGAAATACTAAGAGGCTCAGAAGGTTTTTATCCACCCTCTGTTCGGATCATCCTCGGCGGCACCTCGCCTCGGGGCGCTAGCGTAGTGGCTACAACGATACGCATCGAGTCGTGGGCGACTTCGCTGGGATCATCTGTTGCTTCCGTCTATCCTTGGTGAAGCGCCTCTCGACGGCCTCTGAGCACTCCAGTATCATCACCGTACCGATACGACGAGAGGGGCGCGTTGCAGCAATGTCGAATACATAACCCGACAGAGACTCCACCATGAGAGTAGCCTATAGCGCCGCCGCCTGCTCTCACTACTCCGGAGCGGGTCATTTCTTCGTGCGCACGATGACCGACCCCTTGTTGGGCCTGACCGCTCCTATGACCTCGAAACGGATCTCGATTCTCGGTCCCAAGGTGGTCTGGTGCCGCTGCCGCGAGGTTAATCACCGTCTACTCCCGACTTTCGCACAAGGCCACGCCTCCTTTTGTCCGCCGATGCACCTGGTGCATCCCTCCGACAGTCGGGGGAAGGATTTCGTGCGACCTGGACACACAAAACAATCCCCAAAAAAGCTCAACCCGAGTGACATCGAAAAAAGCCGGCAGCAAGGCCCTTACGATGGGGCCAGGTCCTGCCCTCCCGACCTGTTTCCCGCGAAATCAGGCGAAAAACTATTATCGAAGTCCCTGCGGCAAGGCCCTACCGCGCAACAGCCTGCAACACGCGCTTGGAAGGAGGCGACAGCAGTAGGCAGCTCCCTTGGAAAATTGACGCCCGATGAAAACGTGACGCGGCCGGCAGCTTACCTGCAACAGCACGGCCATGATCGACAAAAAGGTCGTGTAGTCCATCTTGTGTGAATGGAAAAAGGCAGGCCTACAGTATAGGCGAAGGGCGCCCGAGACCGACGACTGCTCAGCCTACTGCCCACGTCCCAGGAGGGGTCGTCGCGGTCGCCGACAACTGCGACTATGCAAGTAGTTATAATTGCTCGTCTTGTTTTATTTGGTTTTTTCCGCCCTCCGGCGGATTGACCGAACATATACCAGGTATAGTAGCTTAACCCTTTTAGGACCGCAGTCTCGTTTCAGGAATAATTGGGGGCACATTACTTGGAATTTGAGAGGGCTGCCCCCAAAACGGGACTGGAGTCCTAGATGGCTTGACTCCCTACTATTAATAGTACCGCAGACCCGTTTTTGGGGACAAAACACTGAGAGTTTGACTGCCTTAGACCTACCACGGGACGGCGCTTCTACAACAGTAAAAGGACTAAGCTTACCACACACTTTCTTCTACATTTATATATATTGTGTGTCGTTTCTTTTGCGTATTTGCGGGCCCAACGGTTGCGGGCTTCCAACCCCGCGTATTTAGCGAACCGTGGTTTTCGCGAGGCAGGCTGGATTTGCCGCTACTGCTACCGTCCCCCCCTCAGGGTTGCGGTGTTTCGACGGCGATACCCTGTTTTTGTTTCAGCTTACTCCGTGATCTTCCCCTGCCACGATAATGGAGCTGCTACGTACTACAGTATTATTTATAACAATACCGGCTAAGTTTTTAATACACGTGCGCAACCTGTTGTGTTTCTCAGCACGGAGCTTTAGGGGGTACTCGCGGGCTGTTCACCTATGTTGCATTGTTTTTGTTATCAAAAACAAACAATCTTAACTGGTGGGATTGACGTACGAACGGAGACCACATCCACAGAGCAGTAGCACTCTATGCACTGTAGAAACCCCTCTTCTTGTACGTTTTGCCTCCCGGAATTTTCCACGCTGCAAATAAAATGACAAATTGTTAGGCGTCTTGGATTTACGCTGCTACTATACTTGCCAGAAAACATTTCGTTCTCGCCGCCCCATTTATTGTCTTCATCCGCCTTTCTCTCTCCCTCCTCATTGATAGCCGAGAGACCCTCGGGTCCGGGGTCACACAAATAGTAAGCCCTCTCCTTCCCCCCCCCCCTGCAATGCGTGCCTTCAACTTTGTCGCGAGAAGGTTTGAGCACCACCTTCTCCCGTCGTCGACTCGCGCCGAGTTGTTCCGACCCACGCTCGAACAGGTTTTTTTTTCGACAATAGTAAGTAGGCGTAGTCGGTGTCATTTATTTGAGAATGACTATCCCGATTGGTGGCATATGCATACTCTCTCTCTTTTTGTACTCGTATCTCCGGTCCGTTGATCAGCCACGGTCGCCACAAGCAACAAAAAACAAAACACACAGACAGGTTACGTGCCACAAGAGTGCGCACGTAACAGTTTAACCCGCAGTTCAAACAGCCATCGGTGCGGGCGATCGGCTCAACCCTTCATATTGTAGGAGCTGTTTCACTTCGAGGACATGATCGACTACTGGTATTATAGATGCCGCTCGCTCTCTGTGGCTCGAAGATTAAGATTTACTTGTAATACTACTACTAGTAACTGCTGCTGCTGCGAGTAGGTTTAGCAATCTGAGAGAGACGCCTCCCTAGGGGTAATTTTGACGTGAAAAGTGGCTGGCGTAGTCTGCACTTCGGAATTGTCGTCCGTAATAGACGAAATTCCTGGTCAGATGCAAACGCGGCGCAGCCGCGTTTGTTTGTGGCGAGTTCTGGGTTAGGGTTAGGGTTGGGGTTGGATTGTTAGGGGACTTCGCTGCTGCTGCTACTACTATACCATTATTAATATTTAATACTCGTAGTAGTATAGTTTGTATGAAGATACTCGCTGTATACGAGCCTGTCCACAAACCGCTAACCCCTGTAGGACTACAACAAACAACAGCAGTCTCGTGATGGGGACCAACTACTTGTAATTTGAACGGTTTGTCCCCCGAACGGGACTGCAGTACTAAGAGGTTCTAGAAGAAGAAATTGTACAGCGCTTTCTTCGAGCGTTTTGGTGGTGGACAGGGAATTTTTTCTAGGATTATTTTTTAATAGGGTTTACTTGCTATTTTTATGTACTACCTGGTATACCACTCTGTCCCGGAATATAGGGGCTTTTCGTTGTCTAATATTTTGTAAAAAATGTCCGTGTATTGAGAGGCAGAGCGGTATCTGGTATTATTATTGTGTATCGTCATTCGTCATATTAATACTTATCCAGTGGGTGCATTTTCCACGACGCTATTTTATACATATATCGTGCGACGAGTAAACGATTCTATCGGCGTAAGATCCGTCGCCCCGTACCCTGGAGTTGTGTAGTGTGCGGCATTGTGACGGGAACTATCACGAACCCGCGCCCCCCTCTTGTTCAGAAGTCAGCATACAACAACAACAGACAGCACGTGGTGTCCCGACCGACAAACTCTCTCCAATACATAAGTTCGAGGACATCGCGACAAGCCGTTGTTGGAGAAAGAGGCCATCAAGCGGTACTGCAACAACAGGTGAAGCGGGGGAAGGGAGGCTGTGTGTGTGGCAGCTTTTGTAGAGTAAGATCTACTTCTGCGACGATGTTTTCTCATTTTGTCCGCATCCCCTGCATCTCATCTACCCTCGACTCTCCTATTCAGTGTGCGTATCGAACAGCAGTGGTTGTTTTTTCGTATGAATATATATGTATTCGTACACACCAACCAGGAATGGCGCAACACATATAGATACGTAGGCGGAGGATGTTATACACTTTCAGGATTACACGAAGGGCGTCAAACCCTCGACGCACGCGCGAACAGCAGGAAGGAGGAGAACCAGCACACACCAGCGTTTTTCGTGCCGCTTGTTGTCTCTCACCACCCGCGCGTGCACACTGAACCCACGAGCGAGCAAAACTACTTTTTCTCCTCGCGTGGTTTCTCGACAAGAAAATGAGTGCACTACACAGACAGTAGATACGTTGTGCAAATAAACGCGGAATGAATGTCTGTAAATTTCCCACGAAAGAGTGAAAGAGTGAGGACCCCCAATCTCAAGACACAGCAGCGAAAACAGTCCGAAGTTGTACGAGAAAACATCAGTAGGAGGGGTAGGAGTAGAGATCTAGGCATGTTGCTTTGAATACGCTGCCCAAGAGCGAGAGCGTGGGCCGCCCGTGCACGCGAGTTGCCTCTTCTCGACGGAGAATGTTGTGTCATGCATGGCAGAAACAAATGACAAGGATCTGTCGATTTGTGACAGAGCATCTTGGATCTCTCGCCTCTCCCGAAAGACGTCTGCGTACAGCAAATAAACCTCATCAAGTAACGTATACCGGAACACACGCGAAAGCTGACATAGGCAACAGACCGAGAGACCCCGCGCGCTCTGTTCTAGAGGCGTCTCCTTCGCACGATAAGTATGTATTTCGAAGGCACGGACCTACCGAGGCCACGAGCGCATACCTGCTTCCCCACGATGGGTTTCTTGTAGCAGGATGGCAAACAGGAACGCGCGAAAAGTATCGGAGCTTTCACGTCAACTTCGAATTTGCGTCCTGGTGTGGAGTATTAGTCGCGATTTTACATTCTTGCTGGTACTACAACAGCAGTAGTATCGTTCAGTATTTCTATTCGGTCGTGCGTTGTTATCTCCGCAGTCGTGCTGGCGTACTGGCACTCGTACTCGTAGCACCTGCTGTTAGCTGTGTGCCTGGTAGTGCTTGTCGTGTGTCGGTTTGTTGCTAGCACTCGTACTCGTGCTTGTTGTTCGGACATGCCAAGGTTGTTGCTGGCGTACTCCTGGCATAATACTCTCTTTTCCGGCTGTTTGTCCAGGCACGTCTGATTGGAGCATTGTACACTTGTTTTGTGCGCTAGTTTACTGCTGTTACTGCTGTATGTAGAGTGCATATTCCCATACTGTTCCGCGAGTACTACTTGCTGCTGTTGTTGCCTACAGCGCGTTGCAACAAGCTATCGATAGCGGTGAGCAGTAGTGCGCTGGTCACCATAGACAGGCACAATGAGGCGTGGCAAACTAAGAGAGGCGTCGCAGTCTATTAATTATAGAGGTAAAATAGAGGTAATAGCAAGGGGGCTTGAGTCCCGCGTAATATCTCAGGCGGAGCTGATGGGTTCCGGCCTAGCCCCCTAAATTCGCAGCATCCCCTCAACGTACGTATGCAACGCAATCGCTTGATGAAAAGGTGACCCGAGGCCCTAGAAATCTGGAAAATTCCTTCCCCCAGACGGTCAACTTCGAAAACAAACAAACAAGTTTAGTATTCTTACGGTAGATTTTTGGAATATTCGGTTCTCCACATCCCTTCCTTGCCCTATGAATAGACAAGACAACTAACAATCAATCGCACATCATAGCTGGCACTGCACACTACTGTGAGCTACAAAGCCCGCTTTCAAGACTACTGTACGTACTGCTGATACTTGGTGGTGGAGTGCGGAATAGGGTCGGCGTGTAAACGAACTATGATGGGTGCTGACGGACTGGTCATTATGACGTTGCATGCCCGCCCCTGCAGGCCTGTGTTGGAGGGAAACAATAAGTATAAAGGTCTGTTCGCGACTGTTTTCTTCGCTGTTGTGGTTGACGGAGAAACAAATAACACAAACTGACATATACATACCAAGGATTTTGATTGGTTGCTTCTTGCTGTGTGCGGAGAGAATAATCCCCACGCAAAGAAATCTCCCCGAATTTCATTTCCCGCGATTCGACACCACTGCAGCCGCAATTAAAAAAGGTCCGCTCCCACAAAAATAAACATGGCCTACACAACAAGTCAAGTATTGTCCCGCACTCCGAATCTGCGCGCTTCGCAAAGGCCATGATAATAGATAGTGGTACAACAGCAGCAGCAGTAAGCAGCGACTGCTGTTTGCAGATCGTTTATCGCGGGGGGTCATATTGAAAATAGGGCCTAGGGGGAACACAAAAACCTACCGGTATATATTTTGTTGATTTTACTATAATAAACAACATTTATTTGGTCCTATGGTACCCCGTGATTGTCCCATCGCCCCTGAGAGTTTTTTTTCCTACGTTTTTTTTCTACAGATCGATATGTTGTACTTCGTACAACAAGTAGTTCAGCTCCGGCCCTCAAAATGTATCATGCATGCATGTGCTAGAAGATAGATGCAGATTACCCCAATCAATGCGTAACATAATAATAAGATGATGAAAATGCAGGCACGTGCCGGGGACGACACCCATCAAATATATACCAGAGGTCCTGTGCCCACGGTTTTTGTCCAGAGGATTGCTAGGGGTGAATTATCCTGCGCACGTGTGGTACAAGTTAACCCCTTTAGGACTGCAGTCCCGATTAGGGGGTAAAATACTCGAGAGATTAGGGGGTATTAATAGTTGTGTCCCCAAAACAGGGCTGCTGCAGCAATACAAGAAGCGCCAAGCTCCACCGCTTGCTTTTCTTGCTCTTCGGTTCGTTGGTATAGCTATTTATCCATCCATCGTGTACTTTGCTGTCCGAGCACCACACTACCGACTGCTGCTGTGCTGTGTACTTGCTGTCTAAATAAAAGTCAATACCTTGGTTGGTAAAAAATACGCCCACCATCATCAGCTGTTTGTGTGAATTCTCCCGGTGATTGGTCGATACTCAACTTTTTACATGCTCTGCGTGATCGCGACCTGGGGGGTAAAAAGGAGGGGGACACGCCTGATCAACACAATCCCCCGCCCCCTGCCCCCGGCTCGGTGGGCCGAAAATGATCCCGGCAAATAGCCGTTCAGCCTTTAGCACAGAGACCCACAATGCCATGCGCTGCCATCCACACGTGCACAACGCAGACTATCTGCGGGTTCCTGAGCATCGCGACGTGAATGTGTGAGGTGTAGAATTTGGTCCCCTAAAAACGGCTGAAAGATAATATGGCGCTTATGGTATCGGATTTCCAAAGAAATCGCATTCGTCGGGGAGGAACGAATATTGACTACACCCCTGATCAGCGTATCACGTGGTGTTAGATTTATAGTGACCCCCCCGCCCACCCGACGAAGCTGAAAAAACGTGAAATTGATTTTTCGGGTGCAGACCTAGAAAATATGCGGTATCGCGTAAAAGTATTCGCCTCCACTATATTTACCATCTATCTGTTGCAAGCAGCTGTAGCTGGGTGCTGTAAATATACGATACCGCGTGAAAGCAATCGCCTCCACTATTATGACAATACTGCTGCTAGCAGCTGCAGCTAGGTGCTGTAAATTTTCTAGCGCTGTGAGCGCGCATCACGGCCCGAGCAGTGCACCGCGCGTTTTCCCTGACTTCGATACCTGGCATCTCTCCTGAAAACATGCTCTGACGTACGGTAATTTAGAAAGCAGCTTCTTCGAGGAAAGTTGCCTGCGCCCCCGTGCCTCTACGAGTCCCTTGGGTTGTATAGTAGCTCGGATAATGAACCCCCCCTCCCTATAACCCATATTCCCGGCATCGTATGTGCTACCCAACGCAACCAAAACTAACCCCTACACTGCCACGCTAGTTAATCCCGTCTCTTGCCAACAGCAGCACATAGAAATGGCAACCGGCACTGTCGATAGCACACCGCCAAACTTGGTGATCCCGGCTGTGCCAACAACTAAGCAACGTCGCCGTCACTACAAAAGCGGGCAACCAGCGTAATATTAGCGGGACTGCTAGTAGTGTTGGTTTTATTGTTGCGCTGGGTCACTACTACGTACGTCCCCCCGCTGCGTTGCGTATTTGCTGCGGTATGATGACCACGCTTGCCGGCGAGGACGGGGTTCACATCGCCGACTAGCGTGTCTGTGTGTTACACGTGTTGCACCCATTTTTCGCTGAGATATTTTCACTTGAAAAATAACGACGAAAAGACGTAATACTATGCCTCGTTTCTCGCCCTCTCTCCCTCAAATATCTCTCGCTTTTCCTCTGTATCTCAAAGCGTTTTTCTTTTTTTTCATCTCAAACTGAGCTGAAAACCAGGTACTAACACACGATACGAGGTATACCGCTTTAGTAGACCTGGTGCACAAGAAAACAGCGAACTAATAACTCAACGACAACACCGACTCATCAAAAAGCAACTTCAATGCCCATCAAGACAACGACAACAACGATAGCGCCTCTTGCTGCCGTTTCCCCTTTTCCCTGACTGTTGTTGATGCTATTTCCCCCTTTTTTCCGCTCGTACTTTTTTTTGTCGGAGCGATATCAGTTGCTGCGGTGTATCAGTACTACAAATGTGGACTGAAGCATCTTGGGCGTTGACGGTATTGGCGCTCCAATCGATGCGTCTGGACATGAGTCGTCCGTACAATAAATTGTGTGTCAAAACACTACTTCTGACCGACACTTGGAAGCGTAGGGCGATATTCGTCACTGCTGGGAGTGTACAGTTTTGTATTGTCTAACGTGTTGTTGACCATTGTCCCTGTTCTTATGACGATGGGTTTGTAGCTCGCAGCGCGGACGGATAGATCCCTCATCTCCAGTATCTGTACGATAAGAATATCGTTGGCGTTACCAGGAATGCCGGGTGGGAGTCATTCAACCTGCATGATCTACAGTACAGCAGTCGAGCAACATATTTCCTGGGCTGCACCTATCTATCTTGTGTGCTGCGCAGCACCTCCGAACAGCGGGTTTCACGTTCCGATCATCGTGCCGTGTGTGTTTACTACTGTTATACCAAGGTAGACCATAAAACCTAAATTATAAGGCACCAAAGTAAACAGGAACACACGTGTTAGCGAAAATAGGGATATATATATATACCAGTACTCAGTATATATTATATATGTACCGTTGGTCCTATTCACTAAGGGCCCCCGTAACAACAGTAAGTAAGCTGGGATCCCCCCATTCCGCCACCATCTCTTTACTAATATCGCTAACTTTTATCCCGCTTTTTTTTTTCAACATGTTCTTCAGCATCCCATCATGGTTGATGAACGTTTCCAATCGCACCGCCAAACCGTACACCGCTCGAACCCTGCTTTTGATTCTAACCTCCCATGCTCGTCGATTCGGCCGTCTTTTCTCCCGTCTTTTTTCCACGTGATCTTCAGCTCTTGTGCCTCGTACTACGTGCCGAAGCACTGGGACGTGGGCAATATGTCTCGTATCGTGACGATCGCCGTGGCGTTGACCACTCTCCAAGCCGCAGCTGGTGAGCCCACACATGATACACAGAGACATGAGAAAGTTGAAATGGCAATATAAAATAAAGAACATGCCAAAAAAGAGGTTGCCAGCCATAGTTGATAGAGCTGTATGGGAGAGAGTAACAAAAGGGCGAACCGGAACAAGGTGGGATAACGTTGTCGAGAAAGTATGGAATGATTTAGGGGAAACCAAGAGGAGGTGATGTCCGCCGGGAAGTTTGGGAAGTACAAGGCAGAAGTAGACCAAAAAGGATAGAAGGGAAAGGCTAGCGCTACGAAACAAGGTGGACTCGGAACAACACCTAGAGATGTACGGGGGATCGAGGGAAGGGATAGGGATGAAAACGTATTTGCACGGCCCAATGGACTTTCCGAAAACGCTGAAACTGCGCTTTCGTGTAGGTGACCTGGACCTGCCAGAAAGAAGAGAGAGGTATACCAGTAGCAGGGAGGAGGAGGAAATAGATGCACAGATGTGCCCGTGTGGCAAAGCAATAGAGAATAGAACTCACATAGTAGGAGAA
>JBBMHQ010094483.1:0-10426 GCA_037834295.1 Postelsia palmaeformis | reverse complement strand
CTAGGTAGTGTGTCCCCAAAACCGGGCTGCAGTCTGACGTGAGAGGGTTGTGACCCCTTCTGCTCGCCAGGTTCGAGACATGCATGCGTGGACGCACACACGCCTTCGAGACTTCTGAGGCGGGGAAAACACACGAAGTTGACGATGTGAATGACAACCAACTACATCTAGCATACGAACCAGCCCGGGCTGTGGACTACTCGGATGGACGCTACAGGGACCCATACCTCTCGCGCGAAGCATGGCGGTGCTCGTACTGATTGATGCCTGCTCTTTTTCCTTCCACGGAGGATCTCAGTAATAGGACCTACGGGGCACACAAAAACCTACATGTTTCACTACTTTTACTTACAAAATTTGGTCCTATTTACTATCTTCCCCCGTGATATGACAGATGCCCTGAAAATCGTTCGTATTGGTCGTTTGTGTTTCGGTCGCTACACATACACATGGGTCTAGGGGGACACGGATATGTCGGGAAGATTGGAAGACAGGGGGTGCGGCCTTTGCGGGTGGCAACAACAGGTTCGATAAAAAAACCAAAAGCTCGGCATGGTGTCGATTTTGTTGATTTCACTGTGTATCATATCGTACGTCTATCTATACAGGAACAGTGCTGCTACACAAACGAGACAGCGAAAACATCGTAGAACGAAACTGTACCGAAACGCCCCTGTACTCTGCGTAAATATGTTTTATATACTCGTACTAATAATAGCTCTACGTTATGATAAACTCATAACAAGGGCGGGGAAAAAGAGTAACAACCGGTCACAGAATTCTTCCCTGACCCCATCTACTGATCACACCAAACCCATATCACTAAGCACTGCGATACTAGGTGCGATGAGCCGCTGAAGTATACTATAATAGAATGATAGTGCGTGCCACTGCCGCAGACACATACATACCTGGTTATGCACGTATGCAAGCGAGATGCGCACCTACTGCGACTGCAGCCGACTACGGTCTACGAGGAGTACTGCTTGCACATGCTACTGATATCACGCAGGGTTACCACTATCTGTCTGCAACGTCACCAACACCAAAAGTGGCTTTCGTTCACACCTTGTACGTACACACTACGTACCGCTTTCGCCATGCGTTCCTAACGTACCAGTTACCTGGACAGAAACATGCCAGGGATGATGGGGTGTGCATATCAACACATGACAGTTCTTACATTCGCGTTCAGCTTCGTGGTACAATAGCTCACCTGCTGTTGTTCAAAGTGCTCCCTGTTTCCACAAGTCATACGTATATCACGCTGTCCCTACACATAAGGTGCGTTTCGATAAAAAAATCGAATACAAATGCTCCTTATAAAGAGGGATGAAGCGGTACAAGATTTACGAAAACAAACCGGGATTGCGGCATCGGCCACAGCTAAGCGGCCGGGGCGGCCGGGGGGCCCACATTATATCTCTATACAAATATAGAGGGAGTAAGTACTGGCGAGGGTCCACGACAAACAAAGTTCTGGACACCCACCACTAATACCCATTTTCGAGACCCAGACAGGGGTGGGGTTTATTGAAACCAAATAAATATACAAACATAAAAAAACTCGCTTTTCGTAGCGTCGTCACGCACTGCGCTGCTGTAGATTGCACTACTGTAGCTTGTCTTTCATTCTGACACTAGGAAGGAGCGTAGGTCGGTCGTTCCCTCTTTTTGTCGAGCGCCCTTGGTATACCTATTTCCAATCTCTGATTGCCACGTCTTCCGTTTGTTGGCCTATATAGACTTCGAAAAGTCACGGCCGGCTCTTCAGCTCTGCTCTTCGTTTTTTTTTTCTTCGTTTTTTTCATTAATTCTGCCCTCGTGAAGACCGACCCTGAAGGGATAAATTAGGCACTTGATATACCCTTTGTGGTAAGAGAAAACGAGCGCTGAGAAACAATCGCAGCCTACCCCGTGCAAACTCAAGTAGATAGCCCACTCTAAGGGACCCCGCGATAAGGGACCTCCAACTTCTGCTCATCATTTTCCCCCAGTGCTGACTGTAAGGGGCCGGTACCAAGTCTGAAAAGGGACGTTGGTATACAAGGGACCTCCAATCCCGACATTTTTTGCTTTCTTTCATTTTTTTCATCATCACTTCCACTTCCCAGCTTTGAACTCGTTTCTGGTACCTGATGGGAGGTTTTACCCTTCGCGGTCTCCTGGACAAACCGTTGTCACAGGTGCCGTCCCTCCTCCCCCCCCCCGGTGCGTGCCTTCATTCTTATCGCGCATATGGTCCAGCATTCCCGCTGCTCGTCGATTTCCATCGAATGTTACCAACTCATGCTCTCGCGCTTCCCGCTAGTCGCAAGAAAAAGTCCTTTCGTGTAAGCACTCGGTGGGACTCGAACCCACGAAATTGATATTATCACGCTGGCCCCCAATATATACCTGGGAGGCCCAAAACGGCAGGAGAGAAGGCTCCCAGTGTTTTTCTGAAGAATATTGCAGCATCGATAAAACCATCACCAACCGCGTATTGTGCACAGACGACATTTTCGATTCACGCAGCGATTCCAAAGATAAACAACGCACGCACCACAACAGTGGGTGCTTCGGGCTCATTTTGGGTCTGTTTACTTTGGAGTTCCGTGAAAGTAGGCGCGCAGACCACCTACCAAGCCACCGTGGACGCCGGCTCAAGATTCCTTGAAGGGGGCATTAGGTAGCACATAGATTTGTTTCTGAATTGGAGCATACAGATCCCGCACAACAGATCATGACGGCAAGCATACATGGGATCTGGATGATCTAACGAACTGTGCCGTAGGTCGCAATCTGTCCCACGAGTGAAAGACTCCATATGTCCGTCGATTGCAACCCCAACTATTTGATCAACATACCATCCCCTCCTCGATCTCGGAGCACACCCACACGGAAAAACCTAGACACCTTTGAACGGTGCCCCGGCCAATGCAACAGAAAAACTAAACAGCGTAACTCTCCACAGGCAAGCAGGTGTACACCGGAATAGGGGTACGACTCTGTACCGCTGTAGTCCGGAACAATCTGTCTACATACGATAAAGAGCGTTACGTCTGCACAGGGAAGGGTGCGATTATTTTTCCGCGCTTGCTTTTGCCAGAGCGGGAAGGTTGCCACATAAACCGAACGAGAACCGAATGAGGTGCTTTCGGGAAAGACCTGGTCGTGAGCCATCGGAAAAATATGATGTTCGACTTTGGCACCCTTGCCTTTGTGGAGTAAACTACCAATATCATAGCGCTGAAAAACGATTGCACCCTGCCAACCCTGTGCCAACTCAACGATTTTCACGGTATAAAACCCTACCCTACGGTTGTAGAGGTGCGTTGCGGTATGTATGTTGTGTCGTCGTCGTTCGTGAGCAGTGCTGCTTGGGATGGCGACTTAGGGACGACGAATTTGCGGTCCAACCAAGCGTCTAGGAAGAGCACGGATCACTTCGAGAATGCCCACAAAGAGTCATGCTGCACGCGTGACTCCCAACCGCGTCACATATCACTTCGAACAATTAGCCAACGAATATACACCCCCGGCAGCCCGGGTTGATTGATGATTGTACTCGTCACTTGTTCCCGACCCCCCCCCCTCCCTTCCCAACTCATTGAAGCTGCCATCCATCAGCAAGTCTGCCTCAAAAGCGGTTCATAGTAGGATGCAGCTCACCCTTCATGCGACTCGTC
This sequence comes from Postelsia palmaeformis, assembly GCA_037834295.1. Classification (NCBI taxonomy): domain Eukaryota; class Phaeophyceae; order Laminariales; family Laminariaceae; genus Postelsia; species Postelsia palmaeformis. The sequence continues at coordinate 6,755 of JBBMHQ010094483.1, read as the reverse complement.
GGACACCTCACGGCGCTCCGCGCTTGGTGCAAGCAATGTCTGCCTGGTCGGTGAAAACCCGAGATGCTCAGTCCCAGCGTTGTAGGGACGCGAGGCTCTTATGGTCATACGACTACGGCCATGCATGATATCGAGCACATCTCTCCTATCGAGTACCCCCCCTTCCCCCCCCAGCGCCCCCCGTAAAGCCTCAAAGGGGTTTCATACACTGCTGTTACCCATTTGTAGGGGTCATAACTAGGGCTATAAGCCGGTTGACGACAAGTCATTGACTATTGACGGCTAATACGGGGTAGATCTTAGTTGGTTACAGTTGGTGGACTGCGAGTCACCAACTATTAATAGTCACTAGGCTACAGCTGGTTGACTGCAAGTCAACGACTGTTAGGAGTAATAGTAATGAGCTGGCTAGAGTTGGTTGGCAGCAAGTCACCAACTGTTAATGGTCACAAGAGTAGCTGGCTACGGTAGTAGTAAATAGTTACGTTAGACAAATAGCGGAGTTCCGAGTCTTTGCATCCCGCTGGCGCGGTAGTGGTTCGGATTTCGTGTTTGAGCTTTATATTTGTTGGTATCATGAATAAAAAAAAACACACGTCCGTTAGTATTAGTAGTAGTTGGCATACCTCGCCACACCCAACCCATAAGTAGATGTGAAGTCCAACAAGATTGCAGCCCTACATACACGATATCTACGGTAACGTTTATTGCCGTTTAGGGTTCCCTGCGCACCGACCAAAACAGCGACGAGCGAGATCCCACATCAAGCGTATGGGAAGAGCGTAAATCACCATGTTGCGAGCGTGTCGCACAGCTCGTTACGTTGCTGTCAGCGTGCATCGCCTACCTGGCGCGCTATGCTATTAATGCGTGCCATCGGTCATCGATGCGGAGTTCTTCACTTTTTATCGACACTTCATCCCCTTTGAAGGGTGCCGACACGTCTGTGTCCCGACGTACAGGCAGTCTTCTCCAGGCCACACCAACGCATCTATGCACAACAACTGCGTACGGCCGTTCGTATACTTGGTACAGTATACCCGGTACCGGATGGTGGGAGTTGAAGGCTAAAGTGCTGCTACCCGGTAAGTACGCACCGGTACGGGTCTTTCGAACCGTGTACCGCTTGTAGTCTTTGCTCGTCGACACCAGTCGTCGTACTACTACTTTATGTATATGCACTGCTGTAGGGACTTGGTCCTTGTACATATCATACATTCGGAATGTATCGAGTGCCACCGCCAGTACTGATAACGGCTTTACTACGGGGGACCATAGTAGGGAAGGAGCTACGGTACACACAATAACCTACATTTATATATTTTCACAAACAAGATGATGTTCTATTTACTATGGTTCCCCGTAGTATTATTAGTACCGTTGCTCAAAAAGGCGCCGTATACAGCAGCAGAGACACTCAACGATAAACAACTGCACATGCGTTGGCGGTATTTATCCCACAGCAGTGCTCTGAGTGCAGCAGCGTGGGAGACCTTGCGGAGGCCAACCACTCTCCAATCGCCGGCGCCAAATAAACTGCCGGATGCACCACGAAAAAACCTTCATACCTCGTACAGATCCACGATCTACCGTGAATCATCTAGATCCTAGGCTACCGTTATGAGATGCCGTGCAGGATCCGCACGGTGCATGTCGAACTCAGCAACTCTGTCCTAAATCATGCAGAACAGAGAATCCCCACGCGGCAGCATGAATATAGAGCCCCCACGGGGCAGCATGCGCTGCTGTACTACACTTGTATATGATACAGATCAGGAATATATCAGCCCAGAAACACGTACTGCTGCAGGCCATCAAGCCGGAACAGACGATACGTCGGAGGCGCGAAAAACTTGATCGAGTTCCACCATTGCAGAACAAGGACAATGTAATGTAATCTTTGCGAAAGTGTTTCCTTTCTTCTCTTCCCTTCCACACGATAAACACCCCAAGGTAGGATATGAGGTTCATTCTTGTAGAAAGGGCAACAAAAGTACGTAATCGAAGGTAGCAATTCGACGACATGCACGGTACATTTTAGCTCTCCATATACTATATGCCTCCACGCACAATGCTGCTTGCTGTACACAACTGGACAACCGCTGGGAGCGCAGAGGCTCGAGAGGTTAGCTGGAACATAACGCGGGTGAGCGGTGTTGGATTGTGCCAGCGGGCCGCCGGTGGCCCCCTGCTACGGCACGCTCTCGCTCGCTTGGTGTCGTGGAGGATGCGTCGTCCTGAAAGGACTCGTACTCGTACTCGTCCCGCCTTGCTTGTAGAGCGTGACAGCACGACGGCTCGTGTATCATTTCAATTCCACCATCTCTGGTGGCAGCAGCAGCAGCAGCAGCAGCAGCGGCGGCGGCGGAGTGGAGCGCGCCGGCACTGTGGCGCGCGTAGGCCGAGCGCAGAAGTAGCAGCAGCAGCAGCAGCAATTGAAAACGCAAATATGGAAATGGAAGCTGGTGCTGATGCTGTTTATTTTTGTCGCTCAAAGCTGATGGCGCCCTTAGCTGCGGCAAGCGCTAGCTAGCAAGCGCTCGCTGTGCTGCAGCTTGCGGTCGTGGGGTAGCAATGGCGGCACTGCGGTCAATCCTGCCGCCGACACCATTGCTAGGCTGCCGTTGCTACTCGCACGCTGCCTCTTGTTTTTCGTTCTTTTCTTTTGTTTGCCGCGTTGCTGTAAGCCCCCACTTTCCCCCTAAATTTCGGAGACGTCGCATGCAGGATTTGATTTACCTCATCCGCGAACACACCAAGATCATGACGGGAAGGGTACTTACTGCTGTTTCTAGCGGAAGGAAAGTAATTTTCTGGAGGCCTTTTTTCGCAAACACTTCAACGAATTTGAATTGCCGTTACGCTGCCGGGCAATGACCAGTCGGATCGCAGCACCAGTACGAAAAGGATCAACAATACACGAGGACACGTCGGCGGCACCGCACCCGTTCGGCAGTGGGCAAGGTTTCGAGCGAAGGCTACTATTAATACTACTCCAATTGCAATCGCCAACGCACGTGAATTTCAGTTCCACCAGCGTTGATATCATAGAAGTACAGCAGCACCAGGTGTGCCGGTACATCGCACACCCGGAACTGGTGACACCGCTGTATTTAGACTAACGAAGCTGGTATCTGCAGATACAGAAGTACAGCAGCACCAGGTGTGCCGGTACATCGCACACCCGGAACTGGTGACACCGCTGAATTTAGAATAACGAAGCTGGTATCTACCAGGTACAGGCGGTATCTACCAGGCACAGGCGCCGACAGGTATTAATGCTACGAGTTTTAATATATTGTAGCAGCAATGCATGAACACCGTCCACCCGGAGTCGCTGACACCGCAGTAGTCCATACCGCTGGTATGCATATGGGGAATAGGTATGCATGTGGGGAATACGTTTCCCGCCGACTGACGGGCTAACGGATAACCTGGAGTAGGTCGGGCGGCAGTCGGCAGTGTTTTTATGTACTGTGAGTTGAGTGAGTTGTTGAGTTCTGTATGTACGTACCTGGTACGTATCATGCTGTGTTTGTTCAGCCAAAGCTGTGTGATCACATGCTTTGATTTCGACCGAGGACGGCAGGCACCAAACAGACCTGCACCTGATAGGGTGCGATTTGCAGGTATTGTTAGTACATACGGTATCGACGCCTTGTCACCGACTGCCGGCTGCTTGCGTGTAATAACTCGAGCACGCGTCCTTACTGCTGCTGCGGGGTTGTGTCGCGGCTGCTGTATCGCCTTTATCGAACTGCTGCAACAGAGGTAGCAGTACACCTGGGTAGTAGCTGGTGTACGACGACCACAGGGGGCCTGCAGCCATCGCAAGGCAACTCGTTAGCAAGAATGTTCAAACAGGCAGCTGTATTGAACCGACCGATCATGCGAGCGGTCCGGAGACAACCTTACCTGAAGGTCATCTTCTACGTCCTGGTTTTCCCGTCCTTTTCGAACCAGCTGCTCGAAAGCCTTGGGTGCGATGTCTGCCGCAGCAACAACCGCCATTGCTTTTCTAGCTCGCGACTTGCTGCGTAGCTTTTGAAGCCACCGACGTCAATATTGGCTGCACGATTCCACTTAATACAAGCTGACGAGGGAGAGAACCTCTGGGTTCTCTTTGAACTGATCCGGATCAGCCGTTGATGGCAGCAACCTTTCTGACTCCTACTCACACTGCACGTGGACCACCTAGTCAGTGCATTGACTGCCTGGCCAGCGGGGACATCACCGAAGCATCCCCGAGTCCCCCTCCAGGTTTATGTAGACTTGGGAGGCCAACTTAACGGTTTTATTACCGGCTATTAGTTTTGTTTTGCCCGCGAGTGGGGCGCTACCCCGAGCGTGCGCAAAGGAGAGACCCAGGTTTTGCGGAAGAAACCGGGCGAGGGATTACAAGCACCGAGGGGCCAGCGCGCAGAAATACGCTGCCGGGGAGCCGCTGTGTGGGGGGCCGACGACCGGGGGAGGAAGATACGGCTCTGAGGAGGTCCGGGGACCGGGAGTTAGGAGGTCGGGTGGCACACAGGGCCTATTTTTCTGTCAGTGCGCGAGATCGTTGTACACCCGAGGTGAGCGGAAAGCGGGGTGGGATAGGTTCAGGTAGGAGATTGATCACGCGATCTAGATCCCATGTACCGTGCCATCATGAGCCTTTGCCCGGACTGGCGAGGTTGCTAGTTCATCTGCTTACGACTGTCGAGCGAGCAGCCCTTTTCTTCCTTTCGAGATGTCGAGGGTCACGATGGCGAGAACGGCCCGTCGTGTGCACGACTGCCGGCGCTGCATATGCTGCCGTGGCGACGTCGGCGGCGGCTTCTTCGAGGCCGGAGGGATGGCGTTTGCACTCCAGTGCGCTATCTGTGGCAGAGCACCTCCTACAGGCGGCACCACGCGCCTCGCTGCATCCGCATGAGCTCATTGTTTCTTTTCGAATTCGTCAAACGGCATGTCCGGAACGAGGAAAAAGGTGCACCCCCGCGAAGAAAAAAAACTAGCCCGTTATTTCTCTCTCTCTTCTTTTTCCAGGCAGCCGCCCTCTTTTTTCGACATAAAAAATGCCCCCCGGAGGAGCACACGTGTACATAAACGACGACAGGCAGCGAAGCACCCATAAAGCACCGCTTGATTTGTGTACTGGAACTCACAGCTTCTACAAGCAGTCCTTGAAGCCCCTGCTAGTACTGCTTCACCGAGGGAGCAATCGGGCAGACCACACCCCCTGTGGCTGGTCGCTTTAGACACGTTTCCATCACGAGAACGTTCTCTGTTCCAAACCAAAACAGCAACAAATCTCTCGTGACGAACCAGCGGGGTTTTACGAACCGCTTCCTCGCCGAAAACTCTCGAAGAACCTCGAAAACCTGAAATATAATATATTAAGCTAAAAAATGACTGCCCTCCAAGGGCTAAAAAAATATGCATCAGGTACCAGGTACGGGATATACTCTGCTGTTTTCGGGCATGTAACTCCTACCAGGTGTGGTACTGCATCGGGGGTCCAATGGGAACCCGAGTACTGCTCTTTCTATGATCAATAATACCTGGTAGTATCTAAGAAAAAGAGCGCCAGAGCCTATTTATTCACCAGTTCTCTTTTACCTGCCATACGTGGTCGTACGAGTATACGAGTACCAGGTATTCAATACCAGGTACCTCGTAGAGGGGTAAACTGCAAAATAATAGGCCAGCCTCGTTGTTAATATAGAAAGTGACACGATTTTCGAAATGTATCGGCCGCAGCGCTGACCGACTGCCCTCATGCATGGCGAAGAGTTGTAAACGTACTGTGTTCCCGACAAAGCCCCCCTATTAATGGATGCGTTCTGTTCTGACCAATAATCCACATGAGAGCGAATAGATGGAGTTGTACATACGTGAAAGGTTGTTATTTATTAATGTTGCATCGTGAGAGCGTATTGTTTCAAGTAGAAGTGCACGATGAAAATGGACCTTACGAGCTGAGGGAGGGGAAAGAGAAAGAAAGGCATGGGGAGAGGTAACAAGTACAAACTGCGGGACCGGAGCCCTGATGCATTTTGACCTTTTTTTTCGCGTGATTTCGATAAATACCAAGAAATACCGGTATACTACTCGTGCGATTCCTGATGAAAACTTGAACACTTATAACGAAAACTTTCTTTTATTTGGGCAAACGGAGGAGTGAAGTTTATTCGTTTTCTTCCCGATACGCCGACCCCTTGCTGGCCACTCGAGCAGCTGCGACGAACGAGGACAGGTGAGACAGGGGCAGAGAAAAGGGCAAGGACGTGGAGAGAACAAGAACAGTGCTTCGGTTTGTCGATCGGTATCACTTTATGTTCGTCTTTGTTCTCTCTTGCCTAGCGTTTAGCAGGAGCAATTAGTTGAGTACCGCACCAGGTAACGTCTTTCTCCGGCCGATTATTTCCTGGCGGTTTTTCCGCCATTCTCCACCCCTCTTTTTTTTTTTTCTTGGTCATCACTTTCACCTTCCAGCCTAGTTCGTAGTAGGTGTTACCCTCGACGCCCTTCTGGACAAGTCGTTAACACAGGTGTCTACCTTTCCCCCCCCCGGTACGTGCCTTTATTTCTTATCGCGCATAGGGTTGAGCATTCTCACTGCTCGTCGATTTTCATCGAATTTAAGCTAACTCACGCTCTCGCGCTTTCCGCTAATCAATTTTTTTCATGGGAAAAAAAACCCTGAGCATGCACTCGGTGAGACTTGAACCCCCGAAATTGATCTTGATAGGCGCGCGGACTACCCATCA
>JBBMHQ010094472.1:0-10427 GCA_037834295.1 Postelsia palmaeformis | reverse complement strand
TGTTTTCTCCTGACGCATGGCGGGGGACTCTTGTCATGATCAAGTCGCCAGTTTGCAACTATAATCATGATAAAAAACTAGATCTGATGCACTTTTCCTTCCTGAGCGAGCGCAGCGAGTAGGGTAGGCCGCCCGCGGAGCGAAGCGCCTTGTATGTCGTATTCAGCACCTAAGACCTTGGTGTGTTCGTACTTCGTACCAGGAGGTACCATCATATTTTATTATACGAGTACCAGTGCGCAGCTCTTGCGTATTACAGCAGTAGCTGTCATCGCTGCTGCGGGCACTAAGAAGCACGAATCGAGTGATAACCTGCATGGATCTACTGTATGAACAGTCAGTCAAGGGGTGTAATTTGTTTTTCATGTTTTATGCCGTGTACTCGTGGAAATAGTGTAATCGCGAAGGCAGCTGATTCTGGACGGGCTTGAGAAATTTCGAACTGTCCGGGAGGTCCACAGTAGGTCCCCAACTAGACTTGGTGTAGAATAAAACTGGACCACTGGTACTCGCTAGACCTTATTACGAGACTGTTTCGGTATAAAAAATAGTGCTCTGTACCGCCGTGTGCCGAGAGGCGCGCATCGTACCGTAGTAAACAATAAATAGCCTCATACAGCTACAGTAGCTGCGCTTGTGTACGTCACCCCTCCCCTTGAGTGGTGCTACCCTGTGTCCATGGCGACCCCGACGCTGCTGCTGTTCACACATACTGATTCGTGAGCACTGCTACGTTTTTCCTTCGGCTTTTGTTAACATTGACATGTGATAGTGGTAGGGAATTTGCATCATGCCATAGAGTATGGTACAAGGGTGTGCGTTATTTGACGCAAAACACTGACGGCACATGGCTCTTGCCCACATGCCTCAACACTCGTGCCACCAGGTGGTCCACAGGCCCACAAGCCTGATCTGCAAGGTCATCCGTTGGGACTGGGAGGACAAGCTGCTGCTAGTCAGACCAATCAGGCTCCCTTCGGCCAGCGGCGCATCCAGTACCAAGTCACGCAAGCGAACCAGGTGGGTATTCGAGAAGACGGTCGTCCTCGTCGAAAGGACCAAGAAGTCTGGGCCAAGCAAAGCCACGACCGCTACAACCACCGCCTCTGCTAAGAGCTCTACGTCCGCTTTCGGTGGCACTTCGGGACGAAAAATGCCGCCACCAGTCACCAACTTCGACCTAACAGAGCACGCTCGACGTTCAGCGAAGCTCGACCACCGGGTCGAAATCCGTGTAGACCGAGATCACCCGGAGCGAGGTCGAGGGTTGTTCGCCGTTCAACGCGTGCCAGAGGGTACGGAGGTGATGCGGGTGCGGGCGGTGGGAGCAGCTGTGGTGCGACCTTCCAAGACGGACCTCTGCGGTCGGTGCTTCCAGCGATCAGATGAACATGAGTCCTTTACAAGGTGCGGTAACTGCCGGCTCTCTTTGTGTGCCAAGTGTCATGACGACACGGGAGATCGCTCCCATTCAACAACTTGTGAGTTCGCGAGGATATGCCTGATGCTCGCGGCAAACCCGTCGGTGGACGAAGGAACACTGCGCCTTTCGGCCGATATCCTGGCGAGAAAAAGGGCTGGCGAGATCGACGATATGGACTGGGACCTGCTGAATACCCTTGAGAGCGACAACAACGCGGCCGGAAGCATCGGGCTGGGTGCCTGCCACCTGCAGGTCGCCGTTGATTCCTTCAAGGATGCGTTGGATATGGACGTTTCGGAGGAAGACGTCCAGATCATGTACCGCAGGTAAGCCGGGTTTTCGTCGAAGCTTGTGGTTGGACCCTTGCCACGTCAACGTATGCTCAAGTATAGCTCAAGTATAGCAGTAGAGGTATGCGCTGGGCGACCGCGTCGGAGCACGGATACACCTCGTTTTATTTGGGGGTCGAGCGGACGACACGGCGCTTGTGTCTTTGCACCGCCTCGATACTGCTGCACGGCATCGCGGTCCTTCGTCCACCTCGCAATAGCGCGAAGAATCGCGCCCAGTGCTGCCTGAAGTATTATAGTAGTATATTTCCGTCCTGCTTCGCCACCGCTTGCTTTATCCCACGGCGTCGATGTCAAAACCAGCAACCAGCAGGTAGGTAGACCGTGGCTTGTTTGCTGTTGCGCCACTATTTATCTTCTCGACGTGGTCTTTATCTCGCTCCCCTCCCCTCTCTTAACGACGTCAATAGGGTCAAGCGCAACGTCCACGTGATTTCCCCTGACAAGACCCAAGTGGGCTATGGTGATGTCCAAGCTCTCTATCCTTTTGCAGCCTTGGTCAACCATTGTTGTAAGCCCAACTCGTGTTTTCACGCCGTGGCCACGTCCTCCCCGCGGGGACCAGGGGTCGAGCTTGTGTTGCGCACCATCTTCGAAATCCGCGCGGGTGAAGAGCTGTGCGTCTCTTACTTCCCTTCCTTCGTCGAAACCCCTGCCGCGGTAAGTGCCTGGGACCTAACTAACCGAAGTGTATTATTGTGCGGTGTACAGGGCTGATCGGACGTGATCGCTGCAGAATCGCGATCTCCCCTATTGCAAAACGTGGATATCTACCTCTTGTTCCTGATCTTATGCCAAAAATGTTCCACGGGGCCCACAGTGAGTAGTCGTACGATGTTTCGATCTCCAGCACTACAGCACAGCACCTGCGAATGTACTGTGAAATTGATTCCGTAACTTCAATGACAGCTTTCAACCGCAGCTGCCACTGTAATAGCTGTAACTGTGCATGTACTATGTTGGTGGGGACTGACTTTGTTGGTTACTGATTACCCGGGGGGCCACGCAAGTGCTTCCTGGCCAATTCCTCGGTGCGGTTATCTTTTCACAGCAACGAGTTGCTGCGTCGAGCTTGACCGCGTTCGCGGCGTCTAACCAATTCGCTCTTCCGCTCTTTCTCTCTAATACCAGCGCCGCCGCGAAATGCTCGAGCCCTGGGGATTTCAATGCGCTTGCAATAGGTGTGAGATTGAGGCCAGAGAAAAAAAGTGCCCCAAGGAACATGCAAAACCACGGAACCAAGAAGCGGAAAAAATCCTCGTCAAAGTTAGGAAAATCGTCAAGCTAGACGCGCGGTGAGCTAAGGCGCGACCCAAGAGGCGTGGGGGTCAGTGCATTGGTATTAACAAGTTTTTCGGCAATGTATTTGCTTGGCTATCTAGCCGTTTGTTTTTTTCGAAGCACTGTTTGGGCTATGGCGTTCCCCGTTCTCCGCCGTGTGTATGTTTTCGGGATACTGACCCGTCTGTCTACTGCCTTATGTTTGGTCGCTTGCGGTGTCACGTACTGCACTTCGCTGGAGTATGACGTGTCCGAGAAGGGAATGCGTGTCGCACATGTATATATTTGTTTGTTTCAGCCCTTGGTACGCTTCGAAAGACCACTATCGATAGTCTACAGCAGCAGTATACGTAGCGAATACATGGCATGCTCATCAGGGTGGCTGGTTTCGCCAGGCGCCGAGTTCTTGACAAGCCCATCAAAAATCCTCACGAAGTTCAGTATCCCCTCAACCGCCTCTCACACCGTTTTTGCGAGAAAGGAAGGAGCTGCAGTTTGGACAGGAAGAACACGATACGCTGATCGAAGCACTGAAGCTGTTATCTTCGGCCGAACGAGACATTTCACTTATTCTGCGGGCCGGCTTGGCGATGGAGGCGGTTGCGATCGTATTCCTCGCTAGAGGGCAGTCTGATCCTGAGGCCGATGTGTCGGCGTACCAGCTGGCAGCTCATGTTCTTCTCGAATTCCGTGACCCGCGAGCGGTAGATATATTGCACTTCCTACACAATGCTGCGTTGAAGCTATCGCTTCCGGGAGAAAAGGTCCATTTACGGACACAAATGCTGCACATCGCCACCAAAGCCCTTTCGACGGCGGTAGAGGTGTGCGAACTGTGCTACGGAAAGCGGCACGGCCACAGTATTTCCCTGCGAGAACGTGAAAGTGCACTGGAGCGACGTAGGCCATCATCCTAGGCAGCGTACCTGGTATGTCCCGGGTACCGGCACATTTTATTGGGGCTGTCGGAGTTGCGATTCCCATCGGCATGGCGCGTTTTGGGATTCGTCGTGTTAAGATTACCCCGAGCGATGGTCCTCCAACCGGCCATAGCTCCAGAGCTCGTATATTCCACACGACAGTACGTATATAATGTCCATGAAGAGCTCGTGTAGTAATGGTGTCACTGTTTAAGTTGCGTGGCCGCACTGCTGCACGAGTCAAGTATTATTAGGATAAGAGTCTTGTTTCGCAACTGACGTCAGTACCAATCGCTACATATAAAGCGAAACCGCTTATGCCACCGTAAAGACAAAGTCAATCACGGGTGCGTAGCAGGTGTGCTGCTTGTGCGCACGGTTGTTGCAGTTTGGCGCAATGAGTGCAAAGCAGAAAGCACTGATCAGATGGGTGAAGTTTGAAGCATTACAAGGGGGAAACTCTTGTTTTTTTTTCCCCCCTTGTTTTTGCGCACTACCACAGGTACCTGGTATTGCTGACCTTGTATGCTGATGAGTTACTGCGGGGAACAACGCTGAAACCCTGCGTCCACGCGTCAATAGCAGTCATTTTATTGAGGGCTCTCCAGCTTTCAGCAGTTTGCTTGAGTTCACAGCTAGACGCCAGGCAAAACACTGCACTACTGTTTGTGTTGAATTGTTGTGCTGTATACAGTAGTATGGGCCCATGAGTGAAAAACGGTCCATTCTGCAACTGAGGCATACATTTTGATGGACGCTAAGACATTTGATTAAGGCCACGAGTCGGACCATTTGTTCTTCTCTTTTCTCCCCTCATTTTTCAAGTTCCACAAGTGGCACACTTGTGGTCTCTTAAGCGGATCAAGAAAACTTGTCTGTCTGACTGTCTGTCCGATCAGGGTCCCTCAATGGTTACCTACGGACAAGGAAAAATCGAAACGACTACGCCCATGCCTCACGCATCAGGTCGAAGCCCTCGCGGAGGTGATCGTCATGGTCTAAACCGCACTTCTTCGCGTGCGCTGTGTGGAGATATCAGAGTTGACTTCCAGCATCTCAATCGGGGTGACGGGTCGAGCAGCAGCAACGGCTCCCCGACGCCAACGGAAAAACTGTTTGTCAAGTCTATTTTCAGGTGGAAAACTGGGTAAAATTCATTTTGGTACTGCTGTACTGCAGGCGATAAGCGGCACGGCAATAACAATCGTCACCCAGTGACGATTTCTGTCGGAACGGCCACGCTCATACCGCACGCATCAGGTCGAAGCCCTCGCGGAGACTCCCTCCCTCTCTCCTTCCCTTTCTTACTCCCTCCCTCCCTCTGTACCTGTCTCCCTCCCTCCTAGGCCCTGCCGGCATCAGCCCCCTCATCCTGGTACCTGGTAGATACTCTGACCTCTAAAACGATAGTGCGGCCCCAAGCAGCGATGGCAGTTACGGGAGTACACGTAACTTCCCTGAATCGAATTGAGCAGTCTGTAATTGTTTTTCCCGTCGTAATAGTTGAGCCCGATCTACGGGTCCCCCGCCCCCCCTATTTTCTATAGTGGAAGCCCCCGCACACACAGCACAACACACTACACACCAGTAACGGCTACTGTATGGCTGCTGGGAGCGAGCCCTCGTGGGGGTCGCTCGTGGCTCAGACACCAGAGGATATATAAGCTGTTTTGTTGCTGTAATTGCTGTCCGTAATTAAAATTGCCGATTTATGCCGTAATTACACGTCCCTGGTAGTTTCAATCTCCCGAAACTGCTATCACTGGTCCTAAAGGGGCGAAATAAAAAATTCCAACTTTGAAACTTTCGTACATCAGCTGTGAGTTAGGCTGATGAAATGCAGGATATGGTACTCGAACCTGTCCTGTCTGTCGACTCACAATAATGCACGTATGAGATGCAAGGCGCTTTGCTCCGCGGCGGCGTTTGCTCAGGAAAGAAAAGTACATCAAATTATGCGGAGCGGACAGAGGCCCGTGATTGAATATAATTATTTATCATGATCATAGTTGCAAACTGGCGACTTGATCATGACAAGAGTCCCCCGCCATGCGTCAGGAGAAAACAGCTCGAATGCCACATACGCTTCGCGTCACGGGCGGTTCCGCCCGCTACGCTCGCTCACATGTCGTGCGTACGTACCCCTTTTTATCTTTTTTCGATATGCTGCATGTCCGTACTTGTATGCACGAAAGAGAACGCACATCACGGCAAGCACAGCAGCATCGCAAAAACAACAAAAATGAAACCAAAAAAACTTTGGAAAGAGAACAAAAAAAACACGTCCCCTCTCGTGTAATAATTCCCTGCCTGATTGACACACCTCACACCGCTAGCAAAAAGAAATGAAGAAGAAACAAAAATAGCAGCAGAGCTTTTCTCTCAACCTCGTACGCCGCCCGTCCCTCTCGCGACCACCTCGCCACCGATTCGGTTTGGGTAAAGCTTTCCTCCCTCTCTGCCACAGTGAGCTCCGTCGCCCGCGTCGCGTGAAGTCCGGTGCTCACCGTGACCCTCGTTCGCCAGCTGGACAATGGTGGTACTCAGGTTGCGTAGCTCTCTCTGTGAACTTGAGCTTGGTCGCAAACTAAGCACCGCTTGACTGTTATTTTGCAATCCCGAACGATCTTTATAGACTCTTATTACATACCGGTACTCAATCAAACTCTACAGATGGAGGCCAGACAAAGCCCATTCATGCTTCCCTCGTGTCTCGAGACACAAGGGACGCCTAGCCAAGAAAATGGCGACCGCGCCCCTTGCACCCCCCCCTTCCTCTACCCGCCACCCTCCGCTGGCACCTGCGACGATGCCGCGCTCGCCTGCGGTGTCGTGCTCGGAGTACACGCACGCACACGAAACGAAAGAAGAAAAAAGGAAAAAAAGAACTGAAAGTGCAAAGAAAAGTAAAGAAAACAAAAAATCACTGGAAAGATCTGGCAAGTATTCAACGGAGGCGATGTCCAAGTGGGAGCTCTGAGAGGCCAGGGGTGTACCGACGGAGCACGCTCATAGAGTGAGATATCTGTAAGTAGTTCTATATCACGATAAACGAGTGCGAGTACCGGTATGTACGTACAAGTAGCACACTACGCAGAATCAATGCATGTTTTATGGCAGAACCAGAACTTCGCATACATCAGATACTAAAGGAACAGGTCAAAAGGGGGTATATCGCTGTTTTTTTTGCCAGACGATGAGAGGAGGGAAAACACAAACTGGCACGCGGGAGCTGCTCACGCGTCCCCCAGCCTGCCTCAAAATTCAATCATGATGGACTGACAACAAGACCACAGCCCATCCAGAGCACGCACACTCTTTTTCCCTTTTATTGGCACGTTATTGGGGCTGATGGCACCGTGGCGACAGGGGGGTGCACAAGCACCTCCCCTTGTGACTACAACTTAGGGGAGTGTGCCCCCGCGATTCTACCTTGTTTATGTTCGTACTTTGGTACTACGATATTCCTCGATTAGACCGAAGACATGCCCCTTTGACCACTCTTGTTCATTTCACAGTTGCGCCGTAAATCCATTCCGAACAGATCAAAGGCGGGGCATCTATTATTGGGTCTGCTCAGATCAAATTAATGGCGCCAATTCCAAGTTATTGGGAGTGGCTTTCGGTAAAATGGGGGGGGACATCTTAATCTAAGGAGTACTAAATACGCATATCAGGTAGTTGAATTGCGGGGGTACGGACCCCATGTTGAGTACCCTCCTGCGTCACGGTACCGCCAGCCCCAGTAACGAGCTCGAAACAAGAAGAGAAAAGTGCGTGCGTGCTTCGCATGTGTTGTGGGCGTCTTGCCAGCGAGTCAGAAATATGGATTCGAGGCAGGCTGGGGCACGCACTGGCACCTCCCGCAGGCCTGCTTTCGTTACCTCCTCCAACTTCGGCCTATCGTCTCTGTCTGAGACCGGGATCCGTTGGCCTTCGGTCTCGGGGCCTCGCCCTAGCTTTCTCGCACGCTTTATTCACGGGTTGCGTTCTTCGGCCCCAGCTGGACCTATTCCCGCGCGCGCATGCTCGAGGTCGCGCGCCGACTTCGAGCGCAGCGACCCTGAGCTGCGCTTATTCCGGCCGATCTTGCGCAGGCGGCGAGACATCGAGCTTCTAAATTGGCAGCTTGCTCGAGATTGGTCTTCGGGCAACAACTTTATAGCTGAAAATTGTGACATCTGGATGTATTTCTTGCTACACACGGATACGCAAATAAAAGCAATCCCCGCCTTCTGGCCTCTCACTACATCATCCACATCACCCCTTGTTATCTGCCCGGCCCTATTTCGGGTGACCAAAACACGCCTTTTCGAGTAGAGGGGCGAGCCCGACATCCGCGACCGCGCCTGTATCCGATTATTTTGAAAATCGTTGCATCCATCTTTAGGCTGTGTGACGCCGGTTTGGGTTCCTCAACAAACTTGGCTTCTCTTTTTCTAGTTTCTCCGTTTAAAGCAATCGTACATTCCACTATGCTCATCGATGCCAGTTTCTAGTTTTGACGCGCGCCTTTTGTAAGGGTCCTCTTTCGGAATCGCTGTCACGTATATCTACGTATATACGACCAAACTGATATCCAAAAAAATCACAGCGGATTGATATCACCATCAAATAGTGTTTTATTCCACAGCAGCAGCAGCAGTAGAGTAGACGCGGGACCAGGCACAGAGCACACGCGGGAACAGGCAGCAGGACAGGCGCCGCCGAGGCCGAACGCACCCACCGTTGTCGCGGGTGGGAACGCCACGCTTGGCCACCTACTGTGCTTTGCGGGTCTCCCGTTTGCTTCCTGCTGTGCGATCTCTTCTTCTACGGCAACCTCTCCGAACTTTGTTAATATTGATATTCCTGCTGTGCGACCTCTTCTTCTACGGCAACCTCTCCGAACTTTGGTAATATTGATATTTCTGCTGTTCGCCGAAGCGCAGGACGGCTCGGGGCGACCGCTCACCGACTGGCGGGTAGTTCAACCGCGGCCAGTGGGGTGGAGTGGGGTGTGAACGGCGGCGGGAAGGTCAACGGTGGCTGGTGGGGTGGGGTGTGATCGAAGGACTCCGATTTAGGTACTCGGTGCTCGGACAAGAAGCGGCAGCAACAACTGACTGTAGTTACTCGTGTAAAAGTTGCTGCGTTCTTCTTTCTGCTTTTCCTATAAAAAAAAAATAGAAGTAGTACGTACAGTTATAAGTAGTAGTGCGTTCAAGGGCGTCCCGAAAAAATATTCCTGGACCCCCCCCTCAAACACCCTGATGACGTTTTTTTCTGCTTAAACTAAACACCTCATTTCTAAGCCTTTGCGAGCTTTTGGGGCCTCAGTTGCTCAGCAAGACGTTTTCTAAACAATGCGCACGAGCCCTACGTGTATTGTTTGTGTGTTCAATGAATATATTTAGATGGTGAGCAGTGTTGCGTGGTGTTTTTGATTTATACTATCTGCAATAGCCGGAGAGCGAACAAAGTGTTGAAAATGTGGATGATGCAAGATGACGAGCCAATATGAGTTGAATTGGGTTCAATGAGTCAATATGCGTGGACACTTTTGAGTCCGTTGCAGCCCGCGAAAAGTGCGGAACGGGCTCGGCGCGAATGTGCGCGGGCCAACTTGATCGAAACTGTGTTTTGTAGGTTACAAGTACATAGAGTGGTGTCGTTGTGACTGACAAAAAATACAACGACACGTCACTTCTGGTACAATCGTTTGGAACCGTCCTCGGCCTTCCGACACCCGACCGTCTACTACTGAAGTGAGAGCGGAACCCACGACAATGACAACGCAGATTCTCCGGCTACCCAGGCTACCCCCCTCCTGCGGCCGTTGCAGTGGTCGCTGCGGTCAAGGACAGAACTGGGTTTATGGTTCGTCGCAAATGCCCCCCTCCCTCGCCTCGACATGCCCCAACTTATGCCATGTCATACTTATGCCATGTCATACGTGGGGTGTTCGCAACGTCCGTGCTGTCCCGAAACGCTTGCACACAACGAACGTTCAACAGAATCTTACATAACGAGCAACAGTTGTGGTTTTCGCCGACATCCCCTGGATTCTTGCAGCCCGAGAAGAAACCACACTTCATCATGGGTGCAACAACCCTTGCTGCGTGTCTCCTCCCGTACGTGGCTGTGTGTGTGCGCGGTTGAGCGCGTTGATAAAAAAAAACAATCCCGCCGCGTTTTCGACGGTTTCAATTTAGTCTCCCCGCGTTTTGGTCGAAGGTCTACAGCAGCTCTTAGCTCTTCTGGCTCGGGCACAGCGAGATGCTGAGCTGTAGTCATCTGACTCACTTTGGCTCAGCTACGCCGTCAATAGTATGCCCCAATGCCGGCGTGCCCGGTGGCTTGATGGGTAGTCCGCGCGCCTGTCAAGATCGATTTGGGGGGTTCAAGTCCCACCGAGTGCATGCTCAGGGGCTTTTTCTTCCATAAAAGAAATTGAATAGCGGAAAGCGCGAG
>JBBMHQ010094461.1:0-10427 GCA_037834295.1 Postelsia palmaeformis | reverse complement strand
AGAAGAGGTCCAATCTGGGTGCTGGCATCGTGAACATAATATTTTTACCGTCACGAGCGAGCATAGATCTCGGCTGAAGGCACATTTGCCCCTTGACGGACAGCCGTCAACGACACCCCAAATGTGTAAAATAATCAAAATGATTTGTTCCCAAGACTGTTGAACTACACCGCTCACGATTATACAGCTGTACGTGGTGAATGCGCCGATTCCAACCTATAAATTGAGTATCTACCACTCTGGTCGAACTCACAGCATATACGTTGATTGACGGCACTCTCGCCCCGTGACGGACAGCTGTCAAGGACCTCCCAACACTAAAAGCTATTTCAAATTTATGGAGAAGTTGGACGGGCCAAAGCTAGACCATCGACCAAAATTTTGACCGCCAGGTAATGAATCACGCAGCAACTCAATAAGCTGAGTATCTACCACTCAACTGGTCGAACTCACAGCGGAGTGCAGCACACCCTGCCTGCCGGCAGCCAGGGCACGGCGCAAGCACGCCCGAGGCCGCCCCCGGCGCAGTAGCGGTCGGGGAGCACGATGAGGGAGTTTCGGATCGAGAGGTGAAGCTCAGCGCGATTTAGAGCGAAAAACGCAGAAATCCACGTAGAAAAAACGTGAGGAGCGCTTACATCACACCACCAACAATATCGTACTTATAGATATATGTTTCGAACGCGATTGGACCGGGAACGTTACGAAAACACCAAGGGCATCGCCAAGGTATGATACACCACTCTGCCTGTCCCTGAACATAAACACCTTTTGTAAACTAAAGTTAAACCAAATAGTACCTGATATCTCCAAGTTATTGCATCTACATGCTGGTCGTTAAGTTTAGGCTTTCGTTTTTTGGGCTGTAACCCTCTGTCCCACAATATAAGTACCGTTTGTATATTTGTATTGAATCCAGGGCTATTCACGGGTCAGGTCAAAACCAAGCGGGTCGGGTCGGGTCGGGTCGGGTCAGGGTGACCTGCCCCCACCCGTGATATTCAAGAAACCTCCTGACACGATCCGACCCGATCCGAGCCGACCGGTGAGATTTTGAACACCTCCTTACCCGATCCGCGGGTCGGATCATGACTTGCGAAGAGCCCTGTTAATATTCAATATAAATGTTCTTTACATGTAGGCATAGATTGGTATGCTAAACGGACTTTCAAAAAATCGACTGAATACGGTAGCATTTTGTTTCGTCTGGCACGTTTTTGCCGAGACTCCTACAAAAGGACGGTATGGGCCGGAATTACGAATGACGTCTCTGATTAATATTGCTCTGTTGATCCTGATAGCTTCCAGGGGGAGTCACCGGAGTGCATTACTCCTTCACGAGGAATCTATACAGAAAAAAATCGCAATCGGTGTACCAGTACGATAACACGCAGTTTGCAGTGTTGAGTGCCGACGTATCGGATCAATTCACAGCTACCCAGACCTATTCTCAGTTAATCTAAAAAATGATACATTTTTCGAACAAAAAGGATGCCACGGCTCGTAAGCTTTAAACAGCCAAACCCTGCTAAATGTCGTAAATATAACAACGTATTTCTGAGTAATATGAAATATCTGGTACAAATTTAAATGAATACACAGAACACCACTTGATCTCACATGCCCCCCCGGCCGCGGAAGGCACCGAATGGCCGTACTCCTTCGTCCTCCGTATGAGGCACGGCCGCAGGAACGGCACGAGGGTGAGAGCGTCTGCTTTGGCGAGAGCATCCACAGTCGACGACGCAGACTCGAGGGTACCCGCCACCAGGACGCTGCTCATCTCCAGCAGCTGGTGGAAGTACGATGATGTCGGCGATACCGTCTGCTTCCTTAGCTCTCTGGAGCCTTCCTTCCCGTTTGTGCCAGAGGCTGCATGGAGATTTGGCAGTGAGGTTTTTGATTTGTGAGCTCGTGTGGAGGACAAAGCTTAGCCGAGGCCAGGTTCTGAGCACACATGCAATGCAGGACCCAATGCCAAATACACTGAAGACAGGGGCACGGTAGACACCTATGACCACGGCTCGACCAGAAGGCCAGAAGGCCACGCGGGGAAAAACATCCCCTGAGTAAAACAGGGAAATGAGGAAAACGACGGCTGCTGCTGTTGTGTACATATCGGGCGTGTAAAATAAAATAAAACGATTACCAACGGAGCCTATTTTTGGGTTACTCTCTGCCAGCAGCGAATAGCAAGGGGAGCGGACGGCGACACGGTCACCAAAAGCACCAATATCTCGGACAGGCCGATGATGATCTATCTGTCTACAGTAGATGACCTAGTTCCTTCCTTACCTGCCATTGTGAGAGGTTGTGCAGGATCTGCCTCATAGGGCAGACCAGACCCAGGGAACATGCGCGACATAGATCATACCGACTACTGCACAGGTCCCACCCGGCAACATGAGCTACATCATCAGTAGAAATATCGGAAGTACATCTGTCTTGAACGGTTTAGATCATCAAGCGGATACCTGGTACCTTGTATCGATTGTCTGCCCGGAGAGTGTGAGCAAAACGCCTCGGGGAAAACAGCACTAAATTGAAAATATTTATATCGACCCTTGTGGGACAGCGGTCCCGTTTGGGGGACAACCCACTCAGTTTCTGGGCAGTCTGCCCCCGAAACGGAACCGCGGTCCTAACAGGTTCAACACAACCAGAACGCCAGGGAAGTTCCCGGACGAACTTGGATTCAACAAACGACACCGATAGAAGCCCACGGACGGAGATCGACTGCTTTCGCCACAGTACGAGCAACCGATCCCCGCGCGGAGGGTTTGACTGACGCATGTTAAGATACAGGTAGCGCCTAAATTTTTAGAGCACTGAATTTGATTGGCGGAAAGCGCGAGAGGGTGAGGTAGCAACATTCGATGAAAATCGACGGGCAATGGGAATACTGAGCCCTATACGCGATAAAAATGAAGGCACGCGACCGTACCGGGGGGGGGGAGGGGGAGGGACGACACCTCTGACCACGGTTTTTGCTCAAAAGTTCGCTGAGGGTGAAACCCCCTGCTTTAGTCCAGAAGAAGATCGCGGAGAGTAAAACCTCCTACGAGATAAGCTGGAAAGTGAAAGCCTTCGATGATCAAAAAGAGAAACAAACATGAGCCTACGCGTATTCCTCGCCCAAAAAGCTGAGTTTTGATCAAATTGTATCTACTGGACTACTGTAGGTTTGTAACGAACCATACTGAAACACCATTGATCAGGCCCCGACGCTATTTGGTAGTCACCGCAGTTAATGGAGTCCCGAAATATACAGGACAATCCTCACCACTTCTGCCGCTCGACTCAACGGCGGCGGCCAGTCGAAGGAGTCGGTGGCAGAGACGAAGAGACTCTCGCAACATTCTCCCCTTCCCAGCGTTGTCGATGCCTGCTTTCTTCGCCTCCTGCCGCCAGCGTTCGGATGTGTGGAAAGAGCGCGCGTCGCTTCTTCGTCCGATTGGAGATGGGGGGGAGCGTTATTTCTGAGCGCCGCAGGTAACATAACTTTGAAAAAAAACGAAAAAACTAGGAGCCGTGCTGTGGTAAGGGATGTGCGCTTTCGTTTCAGCCAGAACATGTAATCCCTGATGGGGGGGCTCGTCGGCTAAGAAGTTACCCAGTATTTTAGTGCCCGATATGCATTTTACGATTATACGGAGTATTCGTCAGGCGCCGTGGAAAACACGCCGACTTCGCAGAGAGGGATGAAATCGTTATTTCAGCAGCGCTTGGGAGGTTTTGCCTGTCAATACCGAACAAAACGGCGTTTTTGAAAAATATACGGCCAAGAGAGAGATATAAAGCGTTCCGAAAATATGATAACTTTCGACTTGATTCACAAATAGCATCCTTACTACCGCTGTAATCTAGATAGCACAAGCGCTAAAAAACGATCATCGCAGCCCTATGCGAACGAACTCAAAGCTCTTCACGGTACCTAGCCTACTGCGGGTTGAGCACCGGGCTACGCTAATATCTTCAATCAAGGAGGGGTCTGTTGGGTGAGAGGTATATATATACTATATATATACATACAATATATATATACATATATATATATATATATATATACATATCTTTCGGTGGGGAACCTCATAAGATTATGACTACCCTGGTAGGTCCTACCTACCCTACCGAAGAAAAACACGAGAGACCTGCAGCCTTATCAACCATCTAAGAGAGAGCTTGCAGCGGTGCTTCCAAGAAACGGTTCAAGACCAGGCACCCAGAGGACAGAGGAAGGCGTGGAGAGTAACAACAGCGGGCAGTAATGTTGATTTTCTGTCGCCTGTCTCGTGTGCTCCCAAGCCCAACTCTGTGCCAATCGAAACAATCCCAACCCTGACCGTAAGCCGATCAGACCAAACCTCGAATAAGTGATAAGCTCTACCGTAAAATAACCGCTCTGAACGGAAATGTAAGGACGTAGTAAAATAATTCTAAAAACCAAAAAATATATACTTCGAAGTATATGTACAGCGCGCTGTAGAACACGCACGGCCTACGTATCACTTAGCTTGCAAAGCTGAGTATCAACCCCTCGATCGGTCGATCACAAAGTGGACGTGTATGTAATACTTTATGCTGGAAAACACAAATAAAATCAAGTAAAATGCAAGTGCGCACCTCTTCTTCCTCCGCGGGTGGCGATCCCCAGTCAGGATGATTCACCAGACGCCGGAATTCAGGCACGATCGCGCGCAGGGTTTCACTCGGGTCCGTCTGCAGCGCATGCGCGCATTATAGTGGCGGCATCCATGGCAGTGTTGGGCGATGGCTTATTATAGTATTGGCAAGCTCGGCGGTGGAGGACGGTGGCTTAGTATAGCGGCAGCAAGCACGGCGATGGGAGAGCGGGGTTGGCTCAGGATTACGAAGGTGCTGAGAGAAAGAGAGAAAGATAACGCATGTGCTTGGTTGATACGCAACGCCGTATCTCGCCCATCATTTCCATCAGCCGGTTTCATCATTCCTACCTAATATCTCGGGAATCGCCCATTGTCCCTCAAGGGGGTGCTGCATCGAACTATGCGTGTAGCAGCAGCAGCAGCAAGCAAGCAAGGCGGTGGGGGGCGGTAGCTTGGGGTTAGGGTTGCAACTAGGGGTAGCATATTTCGGCTGAATTATCCCTGAATGACAATGCTCCTCAATCGTTTTAGGACTGCAGTCCCGCTTTGGGGACAAACCACTAAATTTCTAGATAACTTGTCCCCAAAACGGGACTGCACTCCTGAAAAGGATAATTAAGGGCACTGGGGAGCTCCCCAATATATATATATATATCTATATATCTTTGGAATACGTTTTACGTTGTACAATATCTTCGTTGTACACGAAGTACATACAAGTCATGGGATTGCTCGTCGGCCTCCGACATAACCTTCCGTCCTCCACAACGCTAGGTCGAGGAGGCCGACAGCCAACATTCAGGTGAGGGGGGAAAACGCCTCACCATGTGCAAACGAGCCGCCCCCTCCTGTTGCTCTGATGAGACGGTCAGCACACCTTCCAGCACGGAAAACGCCTGCGTCGCTAGCAGGGAATGCCTCTCAATTGCCCCCTCGTCCGCCCCGGAGGACACACACGCCTCAACCAATGACCGGCATACCCGAGGCCAGGGACAAGTGGCTGCAATGGAGTAGATTGGAAGGTAGGTTTGTGCGAAAGGTAAGGCTGCGGCCGACTTGAATATTTCGATAGACACCATTCTTTGGGGTTCAGCATTTGGGACCGTCTGCCACAGACAGCTGTATCGCAGGCGGGTAAGGCCGGTAGTGGGCGGACAATGGCGACGGAAAACCTACACATATACTCGTATGGTAAACTCGTTTTTGATCATTGCACATCAACGTACTAATGTGCTATTGGCCAAAATCTAGGCCCCGGGCGCTAACCTCCCCTCATCAATTACGTCCCCAGCAAGGCGCGCGGCACGCCTCCTCCAATTATACCATGTGATGAGCGGTGCGATGGCAGCGGTTTTGGCGTTGCAGACATGAGACAAACAACAACATCGCTCCACACCCTTACCGACGTCAGGTCGATGGTCCTCACGAGTATGATGCGCCACGGAACTTCATGTGGCAGCCCCCTCAGAGACATGCATGCAGCAAACTCCAACTCTTTTAGAACTGCAAAACGTATCGCATCTTCGTTCAAAGCAGTATTTCTCCCTTAACCTTAGGTACGTATCTAGAGGAGTTAAAGGAGGCCATACACCGAAATGTCGGCCACCTAACCCCCCGTCCGTCTCGTTTGAGATGGCCTATCCCGATCTCATGCATGGCCATGGTCGTATCACCAGCTTCACCGCGCGGGGGGGGGGGCATGCGAGGAGTGAACAACCTCAACCTTACCTCCTCGCTTGAGCAAAGATTCGTGAATGGGTTCCGAGAACCGACGGTAGAATAGGGCGCCGCGTGTTGCCCCTCCCGCCGTTTGTCGCCCCCCTGTCGCAGAAGACTTCGCGTCATCACCACCGTAGGCTCCTCCTATCTCTGCCTTCCCCACCGGGTGTATATCCAACAGGCCCGCAAGAATCGACGCGGTATGTCGCGGTTCCGCGTCTTCGCTCGCGTGCAGCAGGGGTGTGGTACCGATACCACGCCCCCCGCCGGAATGGGCGGAAGTGAATGAATGACTCATCGCGAAGCTCCCGTCGCCGCTGCCACCACCACCGCTGCCGCCGCCGCTTGCAGTGCGAGCAATGTGCGTCGAGCCGGCGGTGCTAGATATTGTCGGAAGCCCTAGATCGATCGCCAACCGCAGGGCCAAACTGGCACGGTGCTCAGAAGCTGGCCGAAGCCCTTCCGGTAGGCGGAGCACCGTCGACCACAGGCCAGCGGCAAGGTCAAGCGCGTCGCTGCTACCTCCGCTGCCAAAGAGGCCGGCGTTGGCAAAGGCCCGGTACGCTCGGATGACGCGGCCGGTGAGTTCTTCGTCCGGCGGTGGTTGCCGCTTCTTCGAAAACGTCCTGCTGCTGCTGTTGCTGCCGGTTCCGGGTTCTCTAAGTCGGCAGCGTGCGTGATCACCGACACCACTTTCGCGTCCAGTGAGAGAGGGCCGAGAGAACGCCTCTTGCGAGGAAAGAGATCGCGAGAGAATCCACCTACAGAGATCGACATCGGGGGAGAGGTTGGTGGCGCTCGTAATCGCGCTCCTGCCATCACGCCGGCGGAAAGAAGAAGCATCCTCGGCTCCAATTAGCGCCGCGGCGCTGTTTCCTTCGAGTACCTGAACCCGCAAGAGGGTTTGCAGGGTCTGCAAAACACCCTTTCCTTCGCCTGCGGCCTTGTCCAGGATTCCCCAGTGCTTCAGCAGGCGTTCTACGGCTGCTGGGAGGACTGCACCCGTACGTACGACGTTCCACATTGTTTGGGGGGACAGGCGGGCAGAGATGCACGGAGGGTTCGCTCGAGCTGCTCTAGGATGTTGAAAAAATTATCGCCGGTGAAATTGCTATTACGAACGCAGCCACTCCTGCATTGAATAAAGACATCTATGCTAATAGCGAATGTATTTCTGAAAAAATTAGAGTCAGCTGGTTGGCTTACATCACCAATCGACTTGTAACTATAACGGGAAGACATAGTATTCGCGACCAAATACAAGTATGGATAGTAACATAGTGAAGTACATAGATTTTTGTGTCTATCGTGGGTCCTGACTACTATGGTCCCTCCTAATGGCTGTGAAGTCGAGCCAACTACCCATCTGTCCCGAGGTACAAGTACCGTATCAAAATAACAGAAACATTGAATCCAAAGGGTCATATAGATAATCGGGACAGGGTGGTAGCTGTGAAGTCCAGCCGACTAGAAGCCCGACCTCCCAGACTTACATTGCTCCACCTCGTCCCCATCGGAAGCACGGGGCAGCAATCCTCCGGCCCATGGCCACACGAGGGAGTAGATCACGACGAGGTGCATGTCTCGGCCCCACAGACCCTCCTCCACCATCAGCGCCGCCATTTCGGCCGGTCGAGCACTGTCGGACAAACACCCGGCAAGCAGGGTGAAGCTTCTGCGGAGAAGAACAGCACGAGAAAGCCGCGTCGCCGCGCGATCGGTGGGAAGGGCACCCGGATCGTCCATGACCAGAGGCCGAGGAGGGACGGACGCCCTAGACTCCGGGGAGGGGGGGGGGCGGCGCCCGGCTCCGCCCCTAGCAAGACTCCCCTCCTCGCGCGTCTCGTTCGCTCCGGCGTTGCTAGGTGTCTGGCCCTGACTCCGAACCTCTCCCACCAAAGATTGAAACGGAAACTCTTCGAGGTACTTCCCGAATCGCTGAACAATCCCCGCTAAGGAGCGAAGGACTCGAGGAGGCGCAGCGGACATGGCACCTTTTTCTGCTTCAGTAACGTCTCTACTTCTCGGGGACGACAACTTTCGTTTCTTGCCGGAAGCCCGTTCTTTCCCTTGTCCGCCGCCTTCTGCCCTTTCGTGTTCACCGCCATCCTCACCACCGGGGGCGATGTCTTCGCCTTTTACACCCAAAAACAGCTCGTCTGCCGTGATGATGCCAGTTTCGCGGCCGAAGTTGTAGCAGTCTGCCGAGGTGGCCACGCGGTCCCACTCGCTCCTTTGGTTTCGTCCCCGCTCTCTGTCCTCGTACCCGAGCATACTGTCCCCACCAGCACCGTGATCGCCGCCGCCGGCTGTAGGTTCAATTTCGATTTGGGGACGACGATTCATCAAGGAGACAGCCTGTGGTGCATAAGTAAGCGCATGGCTAAACATTAAACGTTCTCGCTGTAACACGTTCACGGTACAACTCGCTGACACGTTCCCCTCAAAACCCCGAGTTTTTGTGAAAGCACAAAAGAGCGTGCTGGCCGCTTTTAGTGTACAGCCGACGCAAAACAGGACACTATTCACGCGGTGGAACTAACTTGAAATATAAAGCTTGTTGACCAATGACCGGCATTTACTGGTCGCTCCGGTGGTCTGGTGGGTGACCTCGAAAATTTGTAGCGTATGAGATGGTTGAGGTGTAACTCCCTACGAGCTCACGAAAAAATACAACAACAAAAACTGTACATGCCTTTGTCTTTTCGCCGAAAGCGTGAGTGTGTGAGCGTCTTTTCGATGTGATTCGACGAACAGTTGGAACGCTGAACCCCTACCGCGGACGAATGCCGCGGTAGGGGTGGTGCCTTGGTCGTTTGAGGGCCACAGTCCCGTTTTGGGGAAAATCAGTCAAATTATGAACAGTTTGTCCCCGAAACGGGACCGCACTACTAAAAAGGGTTGAAGAAGTTTTGCCAAAACATCATTAAATCTGTTGGTTTTTTAAGTAATTTTTCAGTAAGATAACACATGCCTCCTCGGACGAATTTTCCAACCTATTTTTTTTCTCTCAACTTGGAAAAATGTAGAAAAAAAAACGCCGAGGGGGGCGATGCGCTTATTTTTGGGGGGAAATAAATGCTCCAGATCTTGGCACAAAAAGCCACCACCGTTTTCGTTGATGTACGTACGCCGCCCAAGTTTTTGGGAGAAAGTCAGCTCCGAAAATCATCCCAGAGGGAGGGTGTGTCATCTTCCGCGTTTGCGACAAAAAACATCGGTCATTTTTGCTGTGTAGGGGGGAGAGTATTTTACCCAGGCGTGTCACGATAGGCGGGGTGGAGCTTTTCTTTCGGCCGAGACTTACGAGAAAACGACGAGAGGCGACAACCACGAGAAACTGAGCGAACAAAAACAGAATAAAAAACAACACAGCTACGTACGTAGAGATCATTGCAGATGAACAAGGAACATTCGAGCAAGAAAACCAACGAACGAGCGAATACACAAACGAGCAAGAAAGAAATACCAATTGAAACAAAGAAAATAGGCGACTCAGGACCTGGCACCCCAGTTACGGTCGCATCCCCCTTTCAAGACCACCCCTTGGCAAACCCCAAAAACGTGGTCTTATCCCAAACATTCAAAACAGTACAACGTATTTATCTTCTACTACTGAAAGCGTCATCCCATACTACGTCCACGTGGTTTTTTTTTTCTCGTGATAAACCGGTTTGGCCATGTCCTATCTCCACCACGTTGTACAATGCTTTTACTGTATATCTTCCTACTGAAAACATGATGCCGTACGGCGTTCGAGTACAAGTCTGTTTTCATTGACAACTGAGCCGATTCACTTTGCCTTACTCCTATCTCTAATACATATGGCCTTCTTGGCCCCTTTGGGACTCCGAGATAGCGATCAGAGCAATGGCAGCCTCGGTGGTACTTCAAAACGTTTACCAGGTAGGAGCATATAACGTGACCGCCCGGCAGCACGGGTAGCAAGCATCCTGTCGTGCCCGTGCCATACGACTCCTTGCATCAACCATTGTAACTCGGACGCCCAACCATTGTATCTTTCCCCAAAACACACGGGGTGACCGATGCTGCAAGTGCCGCTTTTCAACGTCAATCCCCCCC
>JBBMHQ010094450.1:0-10427 GCA_037834295.1 Postelsia palmaeformis | reverse complement strand
GTCGGAGAAATACATAGCCCCAGCACAGGTGCAGCAGCAATGTTGGAAGCCCAAAACGCCGGTCGAATCAGTATTATTATTATTGTACAAGTAGCATGACATGCATGTACGTATCACAGTAGTAGTAGTACCTGAGCTGAAGACTTAATTTCAGGCTGTACATTACCCGCACTTGCCATATTCGAGTTGCAGTAGTAGCAGCGAGTGATCGAGCGGCCGCTATAACCCTTGGCTATTTGTCCTTTTCCCCCCATTTTGTCGGCGCTTTTCCTCGGTCCGCCTGTCTCTATCCTCTTTGGGTTGGTTGTGGCGTCCTTGGCGCACCAACTAGGCAAAAGACTGCTCATTTTTTGTTTGTCGCTAGCTCTTTGTCCCTAACCTATTTTCTGATATTCTTGCCTTCCGTCTGATCTTCTTGTGGCGTCCTTACGTTAGTCCACCGGTAGGTGGACATATCATAGGACTGATCGTACCAGCGAACAGGAGCCTTGTCCTCGGGGCTCGGCCTACGCCCTGAGCGCATATTTGCTTCGTTTTTTCGTCAATTTTTCCTCCCTTCTTTTTCTTCTCTGTTGGTGCCTTCGTTTTCCTCATGTGTTTTTTTTATTTAATATTACTAGTACACATACCATAATATCATGTTCCTGGTGTTTATCCGGATGCAAGTGATACGGGATGGCATACCATAGCTCGTTAGTATCGTTCCCATGTGGGTCGGCATAATACTCCTGCCGTACGCACTATTATTCCGTACTTGTTTTGTTTCCTCCCATCGAGACGTATTTTGTTTACAGCCTGATTTTCGTTACTATGGGCAGCATTTCAGGAAAGTGAGCTATTAATAATGTGATAACATCATCTCACCATCATGGTGGGTTCGCCCGAGAGGTTCGGATCCAGAGTGCAAACGCCATCGATGCGTATTCCGCTTGCAAAATAAAACTTTGGTCGCTGAGCCTACCGAGTGCCGCCGTCCTTATGCTTTATGGAATATCGCATGCGTTTCAACAGGGACACCGGGTCTATCTGCACAAGGTCGGCTCCACCGATGCTAAGCGCGTTTGATGAATCGATGGGATCTAGCCTACCAGGTATAGAAAGAAAAATTGGCTCTACCTGATACCAGTACACCACACTTGAGCTTGTGTTCCTCCCTGCCTGCGTAATGAGTAATTAGCTATTCAGGAGCGAAAAAGTGAAGATAATTCCGTCTTAAGCGAGACCTAAAACCATTTCCATCGTTGCACGTACATACATGTGAGGTCATCGCACTGCGTTAAATTGGGGACCCCTGTGCGAAATATAAAATTGGTCCACTCGCCTCACCAACACCTGCATCTTCTTTGCCTGCACAAGCAAGAATGAAGTACAGCACCGACAACGACCAAGCCCAAGGAGGGATCAGTGGGCCGGAGGAAAGGCAGAGCTCAAAAGAACAGAAAGGCGGGATCTAAGCCGAGCAAGACGGGTGTTTATGTATTCCAGCAAGAAGGCGGCAGCATCCACGTGGCGGAATGCCCCGTTGCCAGCTGCACCAGGGTGTTTACGGACGCCCAACTCGTCAACGCAAACTTGAGGAGCCATCTCGAGAGTGAGTGGTGTGTACTACAGCACTGTTGTAGGCCCACGTCCAGGTATATTTGTGTGTTTTGACTCATGATTCAGGTAGGCTTTGGATGGGGGGTGGGGGTGGCTAGACGCCTTGTTGCTGCCCTTGATCTGTAGTGAAGACCACGTCGCGAATAGGACATTGCGAACGGGTGAACGGCTGAGCGTCTGATGGCATGAATATCGAAACTTTCTCCTTCGTCTTGACGAAAAGAGGCTTCGATACTCAAAACGGGGACTAGTGTTTCGTTATGCGGACGGGATGTAAACTGATGCGAGCTATTAGCCGCTGCCCGTTTGTGTTCACGTCCATCCAATCCCCGTCCTCGGCTTTCGTGTTTCCTTTTGCTTTTCCGGCAGAGGCGCACGGGTACACCCGTGAACACCTAGCCGAGTCCAACGTCATAAAGCGCTACCAATGTTCATGCGCGAAATGCTTCGAGAAAAAGGGGGATGCCGGCAGTGACAAGTTAGTCGACCCGAAGACTTATTTCAAGCACCTGGCTAAAACCAGCGAGCCGGCAGCCGAGGTTTGTTTGACATTTGGATTGCTCTTGTTCGAGTATTGGGCCCTTTAGAGCTGCGACCATGTTTTTGGGCTTTTTTGTTTGCGCATCTTTTTTGTGTCATTTTGTTTTGTACAGATGAGCTAATCTGGTGTTTAGTTTTTTGGAGCCACGTTTGGAGCGCTTGCCTGCCCCCCTGCCAACTTTGATTGCATGCATGCAAAGAACGCTTGTATTATTATTCTTCGTTCTATACTCGTTTTGAACATCGTGCTAAATTTCCGCAGACCGAAATGAAAATGGGATCCCTGCACGCGTCTCTGCCTCTTTTGATACCAGTACTGACATGTTGTGGTTCCGTTCATGTTCTACACCCCTCCCGTAGGAAAAGGTGCGCCTAGACGGGAGTGCCGGCCTGAGCGGGATCTCGAACAAGCTTGTCAGCGTGTCGGCAAAGATCAAGGACAATGAAAAAAAAACTGCCCCCTGCACTCGGTGCCGGGTTGACCTCGGTCTTGTCGGAAGCCTCGACGGTGTTGCCGGAATGCATGGCCAAGCTCGGCGTCCATCTGCCGACGGGAGCACCCCTGTGCCCCGTGATCCTGTCGTTTGCCATCAAGCGGGCGGTGAGGTGTTCCACCCTGCCCCCCCTCTCCTCCGTATACAGCTTGTGAAATTAAATGTGCTTGTTTTCGAGCCTGTGTGCTTTTCACAAATTCCCGATTTGTATATAAAGCAGTTGGTATCCCACAACCGCGCCAGAATGGCAGTTTCAAGAACCCTAAGAAGCATGCCCTGCGTGTAAGGGCCGTTTTTAACGACTGCTAGGAATAGCAAAAAACTTGCTATTTAGCTATTTACGGAGGAATATAGTTAATAGGACCTACGGTGTATACAAAAAACTATGTATTTCCGTATTTGTAGTAACAATATTTGGTCCTGTTAACTGTATTACTCCGTAAATAGTCCAAACTTCCAAAAACTTGCTCAAAAAGAAGTAAAAGCTTTCTAACGCTAAAACGCTGAATGTTTGGCAATTTGGCAAGTGTTCGCATCATAAAGCCCTCAGACTTTATTCAAACCCCTCACAGCAGCAGCAGCAGGTAGCCGATCGCACGCCGAGGCGCTCTACGACAAGAACGCTGGCGCAGAAAAGATCCCTAGGCACAGTGCATGTACGTCAGAGGTCGGCAGTGCTTCCAGCCTGGCCAAAATCCCATGGAAAAGCCGGGGTGGCTACTGTTTATGTTTCTTATGTACCACCAGCCTGCACCCACCTCAAACCCACGCCCATGTTGCATCCACACGCGGTTCACGGCCAGTATCGCCAGCCATATCTTGGCTGATGTCAATGCAACCGTGTATCCGCTGTGCCTCCCTCTATAACACAAGTTAGAGCGTGTCTAGCGTGGGGCGTCGTGGGGTGGGGTGGCTCGTACTACCTTGCAATAATAGCGTTAGTGGGCTGAAATAGCAAATTAAATACCTGAGAGCAAGTTTTTCTTTCCATAAATTTGCCAACGAACAGGCAGTGTAAATCCCAAAGAAAAGATTGGCAAGTTTTTGACTATTTGGCAAGTGAAATGTTTCCATATTATGGAAATTTAGCAAGTTTTATGCTAAATATGCGTCGTTCAAAACGGCCCTAAGTGCTGATAGATTTGCACTGGTGCGCATGGGAATTTGATAATGTGTCATGTTGTGACCGCTGTTCCTTAGTTGATTATTATAAATGTGCGAGCTCATGTGTGTTCCTTCTCGCGAGAAGAGCAACATGGAGTGTTACGCTCTGTCCATGCCGAACATGAAGAGTCTGTATCCTATTATAAACTAGCATTGGTGGATAGTGCTTTTGAGTGGCATCTATCAAACCCAACTGTGTTTTCCTTCCCCGCTCTTAACAGCAATAAATAACGCATGTCCTCCGACTTTACGTTGAGTCTGTCATGACTTGTACGCAACTCTAGTGTGTGGCTTCTTGCTAAGCGTCGCAGAGCTCTCGTACTTGTGGAAACCAACGGACACTGTGTGGTGTGTTCGCTTTTACTTTTTGTGGTGGCATATATGCGCAGACGACCGGAACGCTCCAGATGGTATTTGCGTGTCTCAGTACCTGCCAAAACTACCAGGAGAATGGGCTGCGCCTTCCAAGGTCGTATAGGGGCCACCACAAGGCCCCGCGCCACCCAGACAACATCTCCTCATTCTTGCGGTGCATCGTTAGCTCAGACTGCAAGTCGAAGTTTGAGCGCACTTTATTCACACAGCCCAACCTCGAAAAGCACATGAGAGAGGAGCACGAGAGCCTTGAGGAGCTCTGCAAGCCTGCCGAGGCGGTCCGGCTCTGTGGCAGACTCGCGGTAAGTTGTTTGTCACTGGCAGATATTGAATGGTCAAACTGCTATCCCACAGGTAAAAACCTTGGCAGCAGTTTGGCGCGTACCAAAGGAATCTCCACTTTGGTCCGCGGAAGAGATATATACCAGTGATGAATTTTCGAGCCGGACGGCAGGCACGACATCTGGTCATTTTATTCTAATGATTCAGTTATCTAGTGTTTCGTGTTTGACGCGTTCAACGATAGAGGTAGCACGTTTCCGCTGAAATATTTTCTGAATGACGGGGCTCCTTGACCCAAAATCGTCCGAATGTCAATCTTGTTTCGAAAAAATGGCGCCTTTACATACTTGAGCCATGGGACTATTCATCGGGGTGCAACTTGATTTTTGCGCAAGTCGGTTTTCGGGTGAGGTACGGAGCTCCTCAAGATAGGACCCTCAGAAAAAATGGGACGGACCTCTATCGTAGAATGCCTCGTTTCTCTCTGGCAGTGTATCTGGACTGCGCTGGAGTCTGTAGTTTGCGTCTGTCGTATCCAGGATAAGTGTATGGCATTGCGTCGTCTACTCTCCTTGTTTCATTGCAATCAAGGATATCTGTGTCGTGGTTTTGCCACCACAGGGTTTGTATCTCTTCAAGATGAGGAATCGGCACCAAAACCGGGAGTGCAAGATCTCGACGGGTAGAAAGAACGGTTTCATGTGAACAACGCACCCTCAGGGGCTGTAAGATTGACCCCAAAGTCTGACTGAGCCCCTTGCTTGAGAGCTACCCAATATATTCAGACCCGATGTGATGTGTGTTGTTACATACATACCTCGCCCATGGAAGTGCTTTTCGAGCTTCACAACTTGTATTTCATCTAACTCCCTATAGGACTACGCTCCTTTCGTGGGGACAGAACACTCGGAATTTGTACCAGATTCAGTAGAAACAAGTTTATGTACAGTGCAGTGGTAAAAGGGCTAAACTCGGCTGTTGTTGGGTGAGTTGGTAATGGCTTCATATTGACTTATTACTACGTGATAGTATAGACCTTACGTGGGGATCCCCAAATATATTGGCAAAGCGTTTGTGATATGTGAACCACGTAGTCCATGAGGTTGCGGATCGGGCTCACTGTAGCTAGCATCGTGTTTCTCAAAGTTGGGTTGTCGAGTGACTTACAAATATCTGAGTACTTTATATGGAGCTACTGTAATAGAGTGAAGAACCCCAGAAGCATTGCATGGCACTACGTGCACGCGTTACCCCTACTACCCTATCCCTACAGTAGCACTTGTCTTGAATCTATGACATATCATCCTCCCATCCTCCTACAACTACTGTACTGTAACCCCGCACGAAGCCAAAATAATGTCGCTTGGCAAACGCTTCGTCAGCCCGGCCGCCCGTTTGCCATTGTGCCTGTGTTTAAACACGTGTTCATCTTGACGTATTTGTCTTGTTCATTGTATGTCGGTCTGCGTGAAGTAAGATGTTGCCCCAGTAGGTACTCGATCAGATTAGTGATCGCTGGGCCGACCTGGAGCACCAGGACGAGATGGGGTCGCCCTACCGTAATTCCAAAAACAACGAAGTGTACTTTTTCTCGACACAGGTTACACACGGTGACGGCGGGTGAGGAATAATTTTTGTTTAAAATGAAGTTTGAAATGTGCGTGTGGAGGGATAAGCAGCGTACTCGTACGGCCACAGACCAAGGATGGAAAAATCAGGGAATGTGCGTCATCAGTGTTCAGACATTCAAATGACTTGAGTAAGTGATAGATTTCGCAATGGATTATAATAGTACAAGGAGGTAGGAGCGGGAGGGACTATTGAGGGGATCATTCTGTGTAGACCAACACATATGCCCTCCCCACCCCAAAACAAAACGGACGATGGACTTGCTTCCCGACTGTTGATGAGGATATTTCCGTGGTAAATTTTACAGCACAGACAGGATACTTGCTTGCACAGCCGTTAATTTACTGGAAAGCCTACTTGTTGCTGTATTTCGACCCCTTCCTTTGACTTGCAGCGAATTAGTGGTCCAGCCCGGTTACACTCTCAACAGCTCGACTGAGGCGAAGTTGGCCGGGGGCCAAGCGGCATCGGCGAGAGCGGCATTGGTAATAGCAACAGCATCACATGAGACGACGGTGGTGAAGGCGGCGGCGGTCGGAGAAAAGAACTCGAATAAGAAGAACGAGCAGTCAAAGGAGAAGCCGGATAAGGTGCCAGCGGTAGGCCCGACAGTAGCGGCGGTAGGCTCGGCGCCAGCTTCACCGCAGAAATTTGTCAACCGGCAGCCTCAGATCGCGGAACGCGTGTCTGCCAGGGAAAGCAAGCGGGGAGCGCCAGCGGTCGGCGAGAATAACACATGCGCAGCCGTCAGCCGGGCTGGTCCTCCTGGAGCGGCACTGGTGGTCTCGCCCGCCAGAAACTGCCGATCCCCGAATGAGGAAAACATGGTGCGCGGGGGCAGGGCGGTGGCTGTGGTGGCTGGGGTCGGCTATGACGGTTCGGGCGTGGGTGGGCAAGGGCGGCGAGGGCTACGGCCAGGGAAATCGGCCTCGCCGCTGATCACTATCGCGTCTTTCGCTGAAGCAACGAAACGCAAAGTCGCGAGTTCGGGAAAATCCCCAAACGGATTCGCTGCAGGCGAAGGCTCGGTCGGCCACTTCTCTCAACAAAGCTAATGAAGGTCCACCTCGACGTGATGGCATGCGACCCGCGTGCGACGCG
Organism: Postelsia palmaeformis; assembly: GCA_037834295.1. Classification (NCBI taxonomy): domain Eukaryota; class Phaeophyceae; order Laminariales; family Laminariaceae; genus Postelsia; species Postelsia palmaeformis. Next base: position 3,243 of record JBBMHQ010094450.1, on the reverse strand, counting down.
GCCCTTCCCGCCACCCGTGATTGCACTGGGAGCGACAGCGGCACCCCTCTGTCGCCCTCGCCCCCTTTCGCACCTGCGGCGTCAACAGCGATGGTTGTAGATCTGACCGCCGACTCGAGCTCTCCCGACGAGGTAAAGTTGAAGAGAGCGGGAGACTCGAATTCGCCACTTTGTGCCCCCCCGCGAAAGGTCCAAACACAGGGGTAGAGGTGCAAAGCGGCTGCAGTCGCCTCAGAAAGAAAGCAGTAACGGCGGCATCCGGACTTACCTTGGCGAGCGTGGGCGGTTGGTCCGTCGCGTGACGGGGAGGGGATCAGCAGATTCCGCGGTATGAAATGGAATTACACTGTCCTCGCTAATGCAGCCGTCGGGCTCATTCCCGCAAGACGCAAAGAATATCCGGCACTATACTTCTGCAATGTTCCAAGTGGGTATGGGTGTGTGTATGTGTGTTTCTGTTCCAGTGGCGCGTGGTTGTGAGGGGTCTACGTTTGTATGTTCGTTTGTTTTACAGGTGCCGCAAGGAACCCCTATGTTTGTGCAGCATACGTGCTTATGCGTACAGCTTCAGAGATGACTTGAAGACGGCAGTGTCTTCGAGCTTCAGGGTCAGTTGGAGCCTAGACATTATGTACTCCTACACGGATAAGGCGACGACTAGAGATATATACGGCAATAGTTCGCGGGTGTGTAGTTTTTCCTAAGGTCGGTATTGGCGCACAGCTGCTACAGCCATCAACGAAGCAACAGCAACGGCGGCTCGTCCGGGTTTACGCTGGCGGTGGGAGGGCTGGGCGGTCTAGTGGGTGAGGGGGGGGAGGCGCTGATTCAATGCTGCTTGAATTAAACTAGCGCGCACGAAAGCAACCGCCTATGCTATACAGCCGAGCGGCGCAGGCCTCCAAGATACGGACGATATGGCTGGTACTACAGCATTCACTCTATGGTGTGTGTGCAGATTTACTTTATATGTTTTGGGGGATCGTGCATGGTTGTGGGGGGTGTACCTTTCTTCGGTGTTTTTTCACAGGTGCCACAAGATGCCGGTATGAATTCGTGTTTGTCAATACGTAGGGAGGCGGCTTCGAAGTCGATACGGATTTTCTATATTTTCAAGGCTAGTTTGGGTTTTACTGTACGCCTGTACGGATAGGGTGACGACTAAAAATATCTACAGTATGAGCAGTGGTGCGAAGTGCCTACAGTAGCACTTTTTAGAGTAGTGTTTTAGTTTTTGGGGCAATCGAGGTTCACGAAAGCTTGTACCCCACCCCACGAGTGTGTTTTCGAGAAAGGTGAGGTGTTTCATAGACCCACTTTCCATGATTGCTGTGCTTTCATACCTTGCTGCATTGATCAAACTGCCTGTACCTAGAGGAGCTCCAAACAGGGAGGGGTGTTGCGCGTCATATTCTTACATTTGAGAGCTTCATTTTTGTTGCCAGGTTCATCATTCTTGCGATCAACAACTTGGTTCTCAAAGACGCACCGAGAGAGAGATGTGTCGCAACTACTATGTCGCGTTTTACGCGGTGGGTACATCTCACCATGCTCGGCATGTTCGTGCTCGTTCGGTAGAAATATGTACGTAACAGTGACCGCGGCAGTATCTCCACAAACCCAAGGAGGGTGAGAGGATTTCAAGAAAACAAATATAGACAAATCGCAACGTTTTCTAATCATGTAACTCACAATACAACAGTACCGCCATCGGTGAAACCCAGAGCCAAAACCATGTACAAACTACAGCAGGTATTGGATCTAATATCGTAGTTTCGACATAGTAGGTCGATATCGAACTTCCGATACATATCGAATCGGACGCGTTTCTGCTCTATATCCCCTGGCAGCCCCGTACTGCAGGCTGATACTGAACTAAATGTTGAGATGAATCGATTCGAAGTCTCGTGTATCGATATCATGCTGTCAGTGAAGTCAGCTAGTCTGTCCGCCCCGCCACTTTGCTTGCTAAAATTAAAAATATTGTGTTGCCCTTGCCATTCCTCTGTCTTCTTTGACGCGACAACAGGCCCTTTCGCGCATCGACCACAAGTTCAGCCTCATGTACGCCAAGCGCGCCTTCGTGCACTGGTGCGTGGGCGAGGGCATGGAGGAGGGAGAGTTCTCCGAGGCTCGCGAGGACCTTGGCGCGCTGGAGAAAGACTGCGAAGAGGTCGGCGCCGAGACAGCCAAGGGAGAAGGCGAGGAGGAGGACTTCGGCGAGGAATCGATATCATGCCGGACTGAATTCAGTTCTCATTCGATCTCCATCACGATACTACCGCAGCAGCACCAGTAGTTTCATTGTTCCTGCGGAATCACTACAGTGGTGATGATAATCGGATGGGGCTGGTGCTGGTGCTGGTGCTGAATGTGGTGCACTCATACCCCGGGATTGGCTCTGTCTGCGCCTATCCCATCCCGTTCACTATTATCGCCCCCATCCCTTTTTCCGCCCCCCCCCTCCTTTGTTTCCTTCGCTGCTAACAAATCCCCCTCTCCGTCCCCGCCTCCCTTTTTCTGCTGGGCTGGTGCTTTCTCGCTCGGTCTCTGCGACCGAGATTCCGCCGCGTGGATCATAGCCTGGCCGCGGTCACAGGGTGGAATGTGCGAAACCTGAATAGCATAGTACGATTGGCGCAAAGGCACGCGATAAGAGCTTAATACGTACCAGGTATTCAGGTTGATATGGTATGATTGGCGTAGGTACAGTTGGACGCGCCTGAAGGCGCTTGCAGTGGTGCTGGTGTTGAGGTTGATGACAGCATGGTTTGCTACCATTTTCGTTGTTGTCGCTGATGACATAGCGCTGTTGTTTGTGCTTTCACGCTCACGTATCTTCTTATCGCCTTTGTTTCTCATGCCGCTATGAGGCGACTGGCGTATTTTCTCGAAGGGACCAGCACAGCCTATCCGATTCGTCACCATACTCCGTTCGTAGGTAGTGTTTTCGGTGCTCTAATCGGTACAACACATACTAATTGCACCGCCGTCATCACCTGCAGATATGCGTTTGCCGGGTCACCCCTAGCCATCGCCTCCGCACTCCGAGGATTACTGGGATCCAACCCCGAGCTGGGCATGACGCCGTTGAAGTGCTCAGTCTGTGAGCACACAAACCCGCACGTAGACGTGACGCGCACACAAGGACGTGGGGGGGTACGGGGGGGGAGGGGTGTGTACTCGATAGGAGATATGTACTCGATCTCATGCATGGCCGTAGTCGTATGACCATAGACCCTC
>JBBMHQ010094439.1:0-10428 GCA_037834295.1 Postelsia palmaeformis | reverse complement strand
TTTTGGTGAAATCCTGACTTCGCTGAAGTACTTTTTTGCCTTTTTTTCAGAAATTGACCTCAAAAATTTACCTCGGGAGAATTTTTGGAGAAGTCAAAGTAAAAAAAAAAGAAATCGCAAACATTCTAGTAGCTTATTCTGACGCGTGTAGGTGGAGTGTTATATGCAAGGTATAAGTAGCCCATGTTGCTGATTGGGAGGCATACCATCGGCATGAACGAACTACTAAATATATCACGGGGAACTATGGTGAATGAGGCCAAATGTTATTTGTAAAAACCGCGGATTATGTAGGTTTTAGTGTATACCGCAGGTCTTATTCAGTATGCCCCCCCGTATTGGCAAGGCTTGTCTCCCGGGTTCTGGGCTTGAAATGCACTACAGTTTATACCTGGACAGCATCTCGTAAGGACAGGTCAGGATGTACCTCGTAGACCATCTGCAGTAGTAGACGATCTGGTGTACCTGGGATTATAGTTGTCTATCGTCATCTACCTGTCCGCTGTGATACACCACTTGCCCCCAGACGTAAGGACACATTTCATTCAATATTAATATACGAACGGTACTTCTTTGTCGGGACGGATGGGTACCCTCTACTAAGGGGTATACACACGAAATAGGCAGCGGAGAAAAAGAAGCCAGCTACACATGCCACAATGTCGGGATTGAAAACGAGCTGATGATAGCGGGTTGGGATTTTTGTCATGTACCAGGTATGAACTAAAACATGAAAATATACCAGGTACCTCCTACCGCGGTAGTTTTTTTTCATTCCGTTTTACTTTGTTCTAGTGGCTCCTCTCCCCCCCCCCTCCGTCAGGGTGGTTATGAGTACATCCCGCTCCCCTTGTGTCAGGGACTAGAAAAAAAGGAGGCGTTGTTTTTCTTCGTTTATGCACCCTTGAGGTACCAGTTTTTTTTTTTTTTTTTGCGTCCACGCGTGATTAAAAAAAGTGCGGCAGTGAAACGTAATACCGACCACGTATTGCTGCTGCATTCACCATCTTGGGAACGGTTTACTTGGAATAAGAGTCGGGCGCTATTTAGTATTTGCATCCACGATTCGGAGGCAAGAGCTCACTTGCAATCAGCCTTGGAGGGCTGTTCGCAGTAGCAACGACCGTGATGGATGGGAGTGACGGTTTTGTACTGAACTTTCACTTGAAATCGGAATCGGAGACCTCAATCCAGTAGCAATGATGTAAACATGAAGTGCAGGTTTCGTAGTGTTTTTTTGCTTGATCTCAGAACCGGATACGTTTTGCAGTAACAAAGAACGTACTACGAAGGTTTCGTAGAGGACTTTTTTATATGTGGGAGAGGCGGGAAGGAAGAAGAAAGGGGCGCTCCGAGAAATGACGTGATTTGGCCTTGGTAGTTCCATTACTTATTTTTTTTCTGCTTTCGTGTTTCAGCTTGTGCGTTGACAGAAAGTCCGACCGACTCCCTTCCCCCGGAGGATTCTGGGGACGAAGGACGTACCAGGTATCACTATTTGGCGGTCGGCGGCGCTTGGTGTGTCTGTTGCTATCGAAGTCGCCCGTGCCTGACGCGACAGTTGCTATCGAAGTCGCCCGTGCCTGACGCGACAGTTGCTTCATTTTCTTTTTTTTCGCGCGCGTGTGTTTTTTGTGTTTGGTTTCTGCCTTAGGGCAGGCGTGCGCGCGTGCCTTGGCGTCGTATCCTCCAGAAGGTTTTTCTGCTGTAGTCTCCTTTTATTATGTCTATACACACTGGTGTTAGTTTTTGAAGTTTTAGAAAGAAGGTGGGTGGGTGGGCGGTGATCGGCGAAGGGGGGAAGGTCGCAAAAAGCGTTGTCCTTCTGCTCCCACCCTTGCTCGTGAAGCGCTCGCTGAGCCTTGTTGTGGACTGTACGATGTTCTTCGTCTTCAGCCCACCGTGCGCAAGGGTCTCCTCTGGAATGGGATCGAGCGGGAGAACGGTGGGGATGTCGATTGGTTCCGGGTCTGACGAAGCCTGCCACTCGTCTGAAATTACTCGAAAAGTGTTTGTTTTTTTAGTCGCTCAAATCGTGAGCACCCACCTTGCGTCCGTACATAACCGCAGTAATTTTTGTACACTGTCTGGCGAAAAAATAACCATTCCTCCTCTTACTTCTACCACGTTCCTCCTCCTCCCCCGTCCCTCCTCGCTCCTCCCCCCTCCCTCCTTTTTGCTCCCGCCCGCGCTCCTGCTCGCTTGCTCGCCTGTTGATCCTCCGCGTCGTCCTTTTCTGCTCCCATCTCTGCTTGCTTCTTGTGGCGTCACGTCGATTCATACCCCCCGGCCAAACCTCTGGGCAAATGCCGCGTGGCACAATTTTTTGTTGTTGTGGTTGTCCCAGTTGATCGAGTTATACGGGGAAGATGCAAGGCTGTTCCTCCTGGAGTGCCTGGTGGAAGAAACCGGATTCAAGGAGCAGAGGCCACACTCATACCAAGGGAACAAAGACGCTCAGAAGGTGCGGCGGGGGATAGATGAGCAGTGGTAGAGAGGGTGGTGGTTCGCGGTCAGCGGCTGAGGTAGTCATGTCACCGGCGGTAGATACCAGTTACGGCGGAGGGTGACACACACGGCACGCTACGAACCGCGCTTTTTTTTTCGTGGGAAAAAATAACCAACAGTTCGGGTTTTCCACATGGGACGGGGCGAGACTCTCGGTGATGGAAACTGCCCATTGTCCTCGAGGCATATCCCTAGAAACTAAACTGATTGACACGATTTAGTCGCGCAATCGTACATGTTCATTTTTCTTGTACTGAAATATCGAAGCTGCCTTTGATGCCAGATGAGGGCGAGATAGGGGTGGGGGGGAGGCGTGCGCGCTCAGGGGTTCAGATGAGCGCTTCTAAACGTGCCTCTTCATATGTAGGGAACTTTTTTTTTCAAGTGTTTTGGTTGAAGTTTTTTACAACTCTATACTGGTACCAAGTAGGACGATGCTGTTTATTTTTCATCATTTATTTCTTCAGCCCCATTAGCAACTACAGCAGAGTAAGTGAACTCTCGTTTTGGAAGTACATTTTTCGGAATAGGGGTGGGTTATTGTGTGCAGTAGCAGAAGGGTTTGATGCCTGTGGGACGGGAGAGGAGAAAACCTTGCCGAAAATCCCAGACCTGACGATGGTCACAGCGTCGGTCACCTGAGGCAATAAGCAGGCTGGGGTACTGGGGTAGAGAATACGAGGCTTTTGCAGACGAGGCTCCTCGACTTACAGCAGTACTGCGCTGCGCGTAAACTTTATCTGAGTCAAGTGTATTGTCCTCCTAACGGGAGTGAGTGCAACAGTCTGGTCGGGGGTACAGATATACTAAGTATCGAAACAGGAGTGAGTGCGGTCCAAAGGGGGTTTTGACTCCGCTAGGGCCGCAGTCACGTCTTGGGGGGCAAGTGATCACGTAGGACCGTATTGAATAGGACCTACGGTACACAAACAAAAACCTACATATTTCGCTATTTTTACTAACAATATTTTGGTCCTATTTACTGTGGCCCCCGTAAATGTGGAAATTAGCGTCAGGTATGTGTTCTATTAATAGAAACTATGCAGTGTTGAAAGGGTCAAGTTTTCTTTCCCCCCCATCAAAATAGTCCTATGATGCATGGTCATGGTCATACGACTACGGCGATGCATGACAATGAGTACCCCCCCCCCCCCCGAGGGTCTATGGTCATACGACTACGGCCATGCATGATAAGAAGTACACCCCCTCCCACCCGCCTCAAAAGCAGTGTTCGGGTGAAGGCACATAGCTCCCACCTGGTATGCTATAATCAAGTGAGCTGCCTCAGAAGTAGTAAAAGGGCCGAGTTTTTTTCTTCCCCCCCCCTCAAAATCATTGTTCGGTTGAGGATATTTAGCTCCCACTGCCAAAACGAAAAATCAAGTGAGGAGCGCTGCCTCAAAAGGTAAACATGGATGCTATCGCTACCGTTGCCATATCACACAGCATAGCACAGCGCAGCTCACTTTTTTTTTTGTCTCAAGCGAAAGGCGTACCTGGCACGTTGTGAGATGCACATTCGACACGCGCACAGTTGCTATTGTTGTGTGTGTGTGTGTGTGTGTGTGTGTGTGTGTGTGTGTGTGTGTGTGTTGTTGCTGTTCCCACATTAACGCCATGGTGACAAAAGACAGGCTCCAGGAAGCTGGAGCGGAAGAATACCTCAGGGGGAAAAAATACGGTATAATCAAACAGTACGGATAACAGCCAGTAACACATCATGGCTGCAGCATGTTGATACTTGCACTGCGGCACGACGCTCTTTCTAGAAGGTTGGTACGAGATCTCTCCTCTTTTTTTCTTTTTCTTTTTTTTCCACAAAGGTTCATGAACGCAACGGACGCAGGTTCTGGCTTTTACTCCCATTGCACATATGCTCGTAGAGTCTCTCTCTCTCAACGCGAACATTATCTGATTCTATCAGGGCCCATCTCAACGGGGAACTTAAGTCGGACATGATTTCATGTCCGACGACTTGTTTTTTTCATTGACAACTATAATAGTACGCCGTTCCCTCATAGGGAACCCAACACGTTTTTATTTCGAAATTAGATTAAAATTCATCGAAAGTAAGACTTTATTTCCAAGTAAATTTCCCCGGTAAGATGGGCCCTTATCAATATAATTGAAATTGGACGTTTTCATGTTGACTTTTTTGTATTGCAGCTGTGCTTCGGCTTAATTGATGTCACCAACTACTGTAATTTGTTAGTCAGACGAATAGTCAGGCGTTCCCCGGAGGTTCCGACTATCCGGCTTAATTAGTTCCCATGGATTGTTAGGAAGGACCGTTGAATGTGGTGAACGTTTTGTTCTCGGGGGCGGGCCCTCCTTGGGCTAGGGGGGGGTTGTACTCGATACGAGGGATGTACTCGATGTCATGTATGGCCTCAGTCGTACGACCATAGACCCTCGCATCCCCACAATGCCGGGACGGAGCATGTCGGGTTTTCACCGACCAGGCAGACATTGCTTGCTTGCACCAAGCGCGAAGCGTCGTGAGGTGCCTGGCGAGTCGCATGAAGGGTGAACTGCATCCTACTCAGAACCGTTAGTGAGGCGGACTTGCATATGGATGACAGCTTCAATGAGTTGATTTAATTTCCGGTGCAGGCATTTCCGGAGACAGCAATGGGGCTGGGGGGGGGAGCGAATTTGGCTCGTTTCGCTTGTCTGACTTGAGTCGACAAGCCGGCTGACCATCCGCTGGCTTCGACACACGGCTTGCCTACTGGAGTCAGCTAGTTGGCTATGTGCACCGATAAGTTACTACTAGTAGTCGTGAAATCCTGCCGAATCACGGCTTTACCCTTTTGGGCCTTGCTTATAGCACAGAGAGAAAGTGATGAAAAAAAGTTAACATCACGTCGGGCCACTGCTCGGTCAGGGCATATATATGAAAAAAAATGGTGTTGGAGCTGCAGTGATGCAAGCAGTCGTGGGACACGGGTGTGACAAAGCCCTAATCGTGTGCGACAGCTGCTCGCTCACACGTGGCACTTGCGTATTCTGCGGTGCCGGTGCTGGCAAGGCCACACGTGTGGTTTATTTGGTTTGGGTGTTTCTACTGCTGCGGGCGATGCAAGGAGCCGTGGGCCGTGGGACAAGAACGCGGCAACATGCTCTAAACGAATCCTGATGGTACCGCTGCTCGCTCTCACTCACTGCAGTAGTTGTTTGTTCCTACGCGATTGATAGCACCGAACGTGCACGAGTACTTGAAAGCGGGGAATAATTTTGTCGACCAGCCGGTTGCCCCTGTGGTCTAGTGGTAACTCGTACCCTCGAAAGCGGCTAGAGTTTATTTCACTACTTCGAATCCAACCGTGATGAGATTGTGGAGGTATTTGCGAATATAGTAAAAAGGTCAACTCCTGAAAGCGCGTAGCGTGGGTAGGTTGCAAGTTTGCAAAAACCAAAAGGAGTGGACCCGTAAGAGCGCCCACCGTGGGTAGATGCAATAAGACGAAAGTCAACGAGGGAAGAACGGGCTGAAGTATTCTTCCAATAAAAATGCAAGGCACAAACTCTAGGGGGGAGGGGGGAGGTGCCCGCTATTATTGTGTCACCCTGGATCTGACGTACGACTATCAATATGAACAGGAGGGAGAGAGAAAATGGTTGCAGTTTGTTCACTCGATTTCTTCTGGGAGAGAGAAAATGGTTTGCCCCCTTCTTGTGTGTTGAGTTGTACCAACCACCCTCTTTGACCAATTATGAGGACTGTTTGGGTTTACAGTTTTTTACACAAAACGTCCCTAATTTTTAGGGCATGCATGTCCCGAGGTGTACGAACCATTTGAATGGAATGCTTACGTGCAAACTGTCCTTTTTTTTTTAGAAAGGGTGACATGATGAACAAACCAAGCAGGGATCATGCACGTTTACATGCATGCACCGTTTCATGACGTGATGAGAGGGGGGCGGGGGGCTGGTGATCTGAATCTGAATATTTGTCGGTTTTGGTTCTGCTGTACAGACGGTAGTGAGGCCGCCGCCCCCCCCCCGCCGCGCTGAAATGTCCGAACGAAAGAGAGCTAAATCTTACAGTAGCAGCAGCTGGAGGGCTGAAGGGCTGCACATGCAGCCGGCCACAGGATATTTGATTCATTTTGTTCCGTTCTCTTCTTTTCTTTGGCTTTCACTTTCTTTAAAAATGACCAGAAATATCTATATAGTCCACTCTGTTGACCATTTGTGTGTTAATCGATCGAAATGGCCTTTATTTTGAGAGACAGAGGGGTCTTGTCTACATGAAACGATGACACGTGGCCGCGATGAGCTTACGGTAGTTTTCTTGTTCCTCCTCCCACTTATCCTGCCTGCTCCGAGGGGGGTTGGCGCCTGCCCTCATTTCGGAACTCCTCAATGACTCACACGTGTTCACTAGAAAGACGCGAGTGGTACGGATGGCGCAGACCGCTATTGACAAGCGCCCGCCCTGTCGCCCGTAGTGGCCATTTGCCACACCGTGCCTTCCACGAGGGAGAGGTACGAGTAGTTTTTTTCGTCAAATATTTCAAATCTTGGGCAGGTCATCGTCTGCCGCTTGATGATCTGTGCCTTTTTTAAGGCAGATCCGCTCTGCTGCCTATCGTGTACCTGGTACCTGGTATGGTTTAGGAATCATCTACGTGTAGCACATGCTTCCTGGGTAAAATCTGTGCTATGATATGCAGGTCTTTCGTGCGCAACCTCTTATGACGGCTATACTACGGGATACCATACTAAATACCAGGTAGGATCAAATATTGTTAGTACTAATAGCGAAATATATAGGTTTTTGTATGTACCGTAGGTCCTATTTACTATGGCTCCCCGTAAAAGTGAGAACTACTGCGGATGGTCTAGATGACGGTCTATCTGATCATGATCTCGATCTCAATTCGTCCGGCGCGGTACATATTTCCGGCTGAATGCGTAGCGTAGGCCATGAGATTGATTGATACTTCCTCGGATTATAACAACCGTTTTAGGATTGCAGTCCCGTTTCGGACAAACTACTCGGAATCCGACTGGTTTGTCCCCAGAACTACTTGGAATTTGACTGGTTTGACCCCAAAACTACTTGAAACTTGACTGGTTTGTCCCCAAAACTACGTGGAATTTGGCTTGTTTGTCCCCAAAACTTCTTGGAATTTGACTGGTTTGTCCCCAGAACTACTTGGAAATTTGACTGGTTTGTCCCCAAAACGAGATCGCAGGCAGGGATTTGAAAACACGATGTTTCTAGTTTAAAATATGTTGCTCTCAGGAATCAGCTCAGGGCCCATCTTAACGGGAAACTCCAGTTGGAAATAACATTATATTCCGCATTCTTTTTTGATTGACAACTAGTACGCCGTTCACCCGACGTCCCTTCTTCGAAATCAAGATAAAATTCATTGAAATTAAATTTTATTTTCAACTCAAGTTCCCTGTTAAGATGGGCCCTAAATATGTTTTCCCACAGCTGCTGTGGGAAGAAACCGGGGATTATTATTATTATATATTGATTTTTCTCCACACAGCTGTGAGCGGCGCAAGCCGTTTTTTCTCGATGCCAACTGTCAACACGCCGATACAAATCAGCTCGTGCGCCGATAGACCTTCGATCTCGACAAAATAGACTCAACCCACGACCACAACCCGCTTGGTCTCGGGCGAGGCCAACGAATGTAGATGACGGCCTCGAAGATATCGGGTGCGTCGATGGTCTGGGGCGCGAGAGCTTGCCGGCGGCGTTCTATGCTCTTCGTCTGACCCTGAAAAAAAACTATTTTTTTTCCTTCCGAGAGGGATCGAGAATACCCCGTCATTTGCTTTCTGCACCCCAGCTGCCAGTTTCTTTTAATCATACGCCTGGTCAGCGCTCGCCACACATCTCCGGGCATGGTGTGAACACGGTGGCCCTAGGGTGGGGCGGACGGAGCCCCTAACGAGCGCGCTCCCCGTTGGGAGTTCATGACGCAGTCATTCGTTTTGTCGATCGATGTCCGAAGAGGCCTCGGAACCTCGCCGCTTCGAAGTAAAACGCTTGGCTGAGTTTTTTTATCGAAAGCCGATCTTTGCCCGACGTCTGACCCGTACAGTTTTTTTATTTATTTTTTTCTTGTTTTTAAAAGTTTTGGAACTTTTGGTTCCAAGAATCGAGCTCATAGCAGAGAGTGATACTGAAAGATTAGAACGGGTATATTCGAAATCCGAACTTTGTATGGAAACGTTTGCGTTCCCGTTGTCACCGGTCTGTATTGCCTTTTTTTCGGGTGACAAAGAAAAACTCTTCATGTGAGGAGCCGCAGGGATCTGAGATGCACCTCTATTCATAGTGCACCTTATCGCACTAGGGTGATAGGATAACGCACGCCCTCGGACGGATTTCCAAGCTGGTTTCCCGACAACAACGAAGGTCCAAACGCCGAGCAATGCGTTGATATGGGAAGGTCTCGTCGAGTTTGGAGAAACTCGGCTTGAAAATTCGTCGCAGGGTGTGTGTTTTCCTGACTACAATAGGTATATTCCCGGTTGGTGTCGGCTGCATGACGTATAGTAGATAATATTTCTGTCCGGGTGTTTTGTACAGAGGTGTAAAGCCTTCTGCCAATTACCCGGTTTCTCGCGAGTTCTACCCGGCTTGCTAATGCCCGTCACGGGCACGAGTATCACTTGATACTCGCTGAATATCTTGGCCCCGGGCACTCGTGTATCACCCTAAAAAACGAATAACAAGTGCTATAAGAAAGGGTGTTACGTATGTGACATCCCTGGTATGGACCACGTAGTCTAGGCCTTTAGCGAGTTGAATTCTGTTAGATTTTCACACGTCCAACGGGGATATCATCTTGACCACCTACTTCATTCACAGATAGATCATCTAGATCATCTACAGATAGATCATCCAAATCATCTACAGATAGATAATCTAAATCATCTACAGATAGATCATCTAGAATATCAACAGATGAATCATCTACGATCATCTACGTCCCAGCCTGTCCTTATGAGGCGTCGTGCAGGATTTGTCTGGTACATATCCAACCCAGAAAAGCTGTCCTAGTAGTAGTTCATGCAGATCATTTGGTTCACATAGTGCGACGTGAGCTAAATCATACAGGTCAGGAGTCTGTCTGTCCTGGAATATCTAGATCATTACGCCAGTGGGAATGATCTGTATGCAAGCAATATAATTTCATCGTGGAGGACGTGAGAGGGGCAAGACAACGAACAGAAAGCACGATTTACACCGTCAGCCACGTGAAGCAACAAGGTATCTACCAGATTGGCGCGTGGTGGTTTTCGTACTGGGCTTGCGCATGCTTTACTAATATATATATAATTCTCTTTTTCGAGGCGTAATATATTTCTGAATTTGTATGTTCTACTGTAGTTCATGTAGACGGGTGGGGTTGGAACCGTGCACGAGCTGCATGATCTAGCTCATCTTCTTGAATTCGATGAATCCGCACCTCTATGAACATTACACGTCCTGCACTAACATTTCATGACATCGGCCTGCTTCGGCAGATATAGAATCCGCTGCTGTAGATGATTTATCGCTACTATTACGGGGGGGGGGTACTATAGTAAATACTCCGTAGGACTTACGGTACAGACAAAAACCTATGTAATTCGCTATTTTTACTAACAAGATTTGGTGCTGTTTATTATGGTCCCCCCCTAATGTTACCTCATGATTCACGAGGTATGCGATTTACTTCGAGTACTGCAGTTTCTCGCCACCAGAAGGGCTCTGCGACGCAAGAGGGTTTATTTGACGCGGCCTTTCCCTTTCATCCGTGCCCACTGACTCGCTTGCTTGACAGATTCAGCTGCTGCAACACGAGGTAGCGCAAGCAGCGGACAAACCTAACTTCGTGAGCGCCATCTGCAGAGCGCTAGAGGGGTCGGGACTAGGCGGAGGGAAGGACAGGGCGGATCAAG
>JBBMHQ010094428.1:0-10429 GCA_037834295.1 Postelsia palmaeformis | reverse complement strand
GGTGTACTGATGAAGTTGGGTAGAAAGGACGATTTAATGTGAAGACAACAACAACAACAACAACAACAACAACAACTTCGGTATTGCTAGTACCACTATTAATAGCAGTACGAACACTAATAGCACCAACGGACGGCATACTTATAGAATACTTGCAGTACCCGCATCAGTACACAACCTCGAGATACACAAAGCACTCGCAGTATCTGCTGCTGCAGTGCGAACCCGAAATACCGCGAAAAAGCACGAATTACCTACCTACAGTATTGTCTCGAACATACTTGGCTTTAGTCCCAAGTATTGAGAACACCTGTGAAAGGTTGGGGTATGTACGCACGTCACACATGAGCGCGTCCGAACTCTGCGGTTTTCCTTGCGTAAAAACACACAAATTGTAGTACGTATAAATAGTACCTAGTAGGTTCAGAAAGCAAGGTGGATGTACCGGTGCAAAATAAAATAAAAGATGGAAGTAAAAAAAAGAAGTGTACATTGTTAGGATCGAACTCCTGTACTTACTGAGTCAAGTTTAGGTTATTATCTAGACTACATAATTTATTACAATGTACAGCAGTGCTGCTGTGAAGTTCCATGCTCGAAGGTACGGCACCATGATGTACGCGTACTGCGACAAAGGAGCTAGTACTGCTGTGCTCTTCCAGCTGGCTCCAGGACCTATCGGTCACTTCTACTGTATACCTGGTATTTTTTTCACGAATGCTCCTGTACACAATAATACGACCGATTGGTTGTATAGTAGACTCGACGAATGTATACAGTGCAAGATCCAGGTGTCGGTATCGAGCAAAATATGCGGCTACACACAGGAGCATGCACGGTTAGGGGTGCTATTTTGTGCTTATCAACCACAAAAAACAGCGACATCGACCAGCAATAAAAAATTCCCGCCAAAAGCCGACGCCTCCACCCACCGTGGAATCACTTGATTTCGGTGTTTAAAATTCCGCAATATTTAGGAGCATAGCGCCGGAGATCGCGCATGAATATCGAACTGAAAGTTCGTATACTCCACCAGATCTGTCACGCCTGCATGGTGCTGAGGTTCATTTTTTTTTTGAATAGAAAACAAAGGTGAAGTCGCCGAAAAACCGGCTGTTATGGGGGTATTTCGAAGTAATGTAGACAAATGTCGCCACCATGGGTTACGATTGGTGAATAAATCTCGCCATTAGGATGATTGAGTTATGTGCCATCTATTAATAGTGAAACGAACCCCGCTATATTCTACTGCGTTAGAGCAGAGGGCTAGGTCTTCAACACTATAGGATAAGATGGGCAATAAACGCAAGGAAAAAGGTTCGCATGGGCCACGGGCTTTGCAATATTTTCCTCGTCTTCGTATGAAATATATGATACGTGTATTCATGTAATATGTGTTGTTGTTCTTACATTAATTCATATATAGCTGATTTCTATGAGCAAACAGGGGATAGTATATTCCAGGTACCAGGTATATTGTTTCGCATACGTGAAGCTTGTGTCACTCGTCGAGAAATACATAGACAACAGGTGGTTTGGGGAGCAACTTGTGAAGCGTGCAGGATGCTCTACGGCCTGGGCTGCCTGCCGCTGCTGCTGCTGCTGCTGCTGTCGCTGCTGCTGCGGCTGCGGCTTACTTACTGCTGCGGCGGTTGCGGCCTACTGCAGCGGCTTCAATACTGAATGAACGTTTGTTGTGAACGCATTATGCATTAGAGTAAGGAGATTTGCTCTTCTTGCTACCTATACCACCCTCCGAGTCTTATCCCGCCCAGAAACGATCGCAATGTGGAGGACATGCAGCACACAGCCTAGGCGCCGGCAATACATGCGCTCCTCATCTGGAGGAGGAGGGGTTTCTCCGTTGCTTCCCGAGGAGGACGGTCGTTGAGGGCTCGGTGCTGATGGTGCAGTATCTCGTTCGTAGGCTTCGCGATTGACATGTTGGGGCCGCGTGTGCAGCGCGCTGCAGCAGCAGCAAACCGCACAGCAGCAGTGCGACTCCCGTCGAACTGTTCAGCCTACTTTTTTGTGATGTGTGTGACAGTCCGCTACGTTTCGATTGGTTTATCGATGATGCCATATTTCAAACTATTACGGGTGACCATAGTTAAAAGGACCAAATATTGTGACTCAAAATGGGTAAATATATAGGCTTTGTGTGGCCCCCAGGGCCTATTAACTATGGCTCCCCGTAATAGGAACAGCCACCGACCACTTTTTTCGCCCCAAAAAATAGATAGTAGCACCTCTAACAGTAGGTCGTATGTGCATAGGCCAATGCCGATGACAACAGCAAACATTGCTGTAGTACTGAGTGCGCATGTGCGTATTAATATGACGCCGCCTGCTTCTGCTGTTGTTGTACTGTGCTGAGCACAGCTGGAGCAGTGGCATTGTTGGACCACTCACAGCAACACGCAGAAAAAACAGCAGGGAGAGAGGTTATCATGAAACAGGTACGCCAGCCTGGGTTTGTCGGTAACAAGGTATGAAGAACAAACTGGTACCTGGTGAGGCAGATGGTGAAACACGGACGGCAGGCCCCGACAAATACAAGGAGCCACAGCACTACTGCGCATAAGGGTGTGTCGCACACGCACGGCGAGTGGGCGGCAGCGTTGGAACGGTGGGATCTGTGATTGTCTTTTGCGTACCTGGCGTGAGGAAACAGACGACAATTTACCGATACCTACGTACAAAATTTTGCCTCTCGTGTCGAAACCAGGGAAATCGTCTTATCCAACTACCGCCAGAAAAAAATGAAACTTTCAGCGCCCGCCACGCGCTCCAGTGTTGCACGGATCGCGCCGAGACCTCGACCAATGTGTCCGGCCGGGCTTCATGCGTCCGAGCACTTACTCTGTTTTGCCGAAAAGTGTTTTCGTACGAAGAGAAAAAGTTTGCAAAAGTACGGAAACTTGACAAACATGCGTATTGACCTATATATAGAGGGCGGCCGGCACTACTCCATCCGCACTACATTGGGACGGCTATAACCCGTCGGACTACGGGAGGCTCCGATTGGATCGATGGATGGTTTATTGGGAGCCGCCTTTACCGCATTTCTGAATTATTATATGGGATAAAGTATGGAAGTCGGGGAATTTGGTGTGGTCCACGTGTGGTTCCAGTGTTTTGAGAACAGAAATGTCGAAAAACGCCCAGAACACTACTTTAGACACTAACCCTAACCCTATAACCCAAACCCCAACCCCAACCCCGCCCCCACCCATACGAACTTTGTCTCGAAAAAATCAGGCGTTTTTTTTTTTTCTTCAAAAATTGCTCGACCACTCTAAAAGCAATATAATAAGATATTCCCCGATTTCCATACTTGATCCTAGATAATAATTCAGTCATGCGGTAAAGGCTACTGTTTATTGGGCCGGCCGTCAACGTCGTGCGCGCTGGCGGGTCGCACGTTCCAGAACAAAAAAAAACGTCCGGGCTTCCAATCGGTTGGTGCAGGTGTTCGACTTTTTTTTTTGCTTGACAAAACAGGGCTACCTCACATTTCGAGGTGCTGTCTATTGAGCAGTTTTCCGTCTCAACGTCAGCATAGGAGACGGAGAGGAGTGGGCAAGACGCGGGAAGGAAAAGAAAGGAGATATGAAGAGGCCCTTTCCGTGTTTGGGTGCGGAGGCGGGAGGGGGGCACCGCGAAGGGAGTAGGATAAGTTACACACCGCTTCAGCATGACGGAACTCGTACGAGTTCTATCCCAGCTGTTATGTGTCAATCACGCCGAACAAATCACGCACGCACATGCCGGATGAGGTACGAAATCTAGATATCCTCGGGTCGCCGGTTGTAGATCATTGCCTGCGATTATTACGTGCTGCGCAATATGTGTTCCGTCCAGATCCAACCCAGGGAACATCTTGTCCTGGGTCATGCAGACGACATATACTTCCCCAAAGGCAACACGAAGTAAATCACACCAGATCAGGAACCTCTCTCCCGTGAGGCATTTACTGTGGATACTCCGGGACTATGGATCTAATATATCGGCATTTTTTGTTTTACTTCCTCTCGTTTTCAGCAACAGCGAGATTAGAAATGCCGAGTAGGACGTTTTCGACTCCCACTCTGCATTATTATTTTTTTAATTCTGGTGTATGCGTGCTTCCCTTTTTCTTGAAAAAAAACGCTTCGAGAATGAGCCCAAGGGGGGTGCCTCATCCCGCGGGTTGTATGATGTATGCGGCGGATTGCCCCCAGAAATGATGAACGGTAAGCCCAGAGGGTGCGTATCTCACGGTTGATGTATGTCGGTGCCAATTTTTCCATCCTCTTTACTCTGGATATGGCTCTGCTTCTTTATTGCCATTGGCCCGCCCTTTCTTGTCCTTTGTGTTGAGGCTCTCATGGTCCAGCCCTCTGGCGTTTCCCCATTGTTCGGTTTATTGCGCCAACTGCTGGCGCGACGTTTCGCCGACTTCGTTTTCATGCATCTCGCCGCTTGGCGACCTGCTCATGGCGTACGCCTTTTTGTTCCGTTCCTTTTAGCGCTTACTACCCCTGCCGTTACCCTGCCCTTTTTGTCGTATTTTTCACGTTTCCTGCCCACTTGCGGTCGGCCTGACCTAACTTTCATGTTTTTTAAACTGCGGCATTGGCTTTCCTTTCGTTCGTGTGTGTTGCGCCGCTTTTCAGCCGGCCATTGGCCCTTTTTTTTTTTCGTCGCGGCGCAGACTCCCCTGTAACTGACCTACGACTCTGTTTATTTTGTGCGTTGCGTCGCTTACCGTTATGCTATCGGAGGTTCTGTCTTGTTCTCCCGTGTATCGTTCCGCGTACCGGCCTGTGGCCGGGTTGGTGGCCTTTTTCGGTTGTGTGTATTGCGCCGCTTACCGGCGTGGCGTTCGCTGCGTGGCCTAAAATTTCTTCGTTTTGCGCCGCTTATCCGTCCGTCGTTGCCGCGTTCGGCGTCGACCCCCGTTGCTGTTAACGACAATCGACGGAAGGGATACGGCGAGAGTTTTGGCCATGGAGGCGTTAGGGCATGAGGTGCGGTGCATCAGCAAGGTCTCCACGCCCGGCGAATCCGACAACGAAAAGGGCTGCAGGTTCGTGGAGGACTGCAAAAAAAAACTTGAATTTGCTCACACGGGTCAAGAGTCGAATGGTCTATAGTATATCTCTCCAGGCAGATGCGCTTCGAGTTTGCATGATAGAGCGCATTTTGCCGGGTGGGGAGCCGCATCATTTCCGGGATTTTGCGGGCTGTAGCACGGGTTCTCCGTGTTGGATCTGCACCTCGTTGATGTGTAGACCCTGTACAAAATTTGATGAAGGCATACCTGGTACCAGGTACATGCTATGGGTGGGGTCTACCGAAGTTGGTGGGTGGTCCAGAACGTGGTTCGTCCGAGGCGTGGGATATTTCGACGAGATCGACGAAAAGTTGTGCAAGTGCGGGAGGAGTGGCGTAAATTACGAGGAACACCTACCAGTGCGTATTTGGGTACATGTTCTTCGCCGCTACTCCTGCCTGTTGCTGCGAAAAACTTCCCAACCTCAATTCATTCCAAATACTATTCTTCACCCCCCCCCTGCCTTTTCTCTTGAGGTCAAAGTCTTCTTTCACTTTCAATTTCGTCTGGGCAAACCGTACGCGCAGATGTCTCCTGACCCCCGCCCCCGGTACTAGCCTCCCTTTTGTCTCGCGTGGAAAAGGTCCCTACAACAATGCCATTGCTTGGCGATTTCGATCAAATTTTGCGAACGCTCTTCCCGCGCTGAGAAACTAAAGCACTCAAACACTTTTTTTCCAACCCCTTCAAAACCGCGGTCCCGTTTTGGGGACAATTCGGGACAAAGTACTTGGAACTTGACTGGTCTGTCCCCAAAACGGGACTGGGGTTCTAAAAGGGTTGAGCACCGGTTCGCATCCGAGCCCCAGCCCTCATACGCTGGTACCACTGGACTACGGAAGCGACCGTTCCCGCGTTGGTGTTGTTCCAATAGTTGACCGTAACCCCGACCGCCTGTTATTTTTTTCGGAGTGAGGGGACTTGGAGAGGAGTTGGGGTAGACTCCCACGTCAGCAGTGTTGTCGATCGCCGGGTCGAGCCTTCACAACGCTGCTCGGCAAGTGTCCCGTACACCTTATAACTGCTGTGTGCGAGATAAAGCATGACTCATTATTGGGGTGCGGTTGGGGTTTGTTCTGGTTGTCTCGCACTGGGTAAGCCTCATCGTTTTCACTCAGAAACGATGAAAGCTCTCCTCGTACAACCTGGGGAAGACGGAGAACACTTGCCATTTCTTTTTGCGTGTTTTTTAGTTTTCGTGAAATTCGTTGCTTCATTCGCTTCTTAGCTCTCACGCACTGCTCGATCACAATCAAGCATTTCTGGTCATAGTTTTTTCGCTCCCAGCTACAGTACGATACTCGTAGCTCGTAGCTCGTGTTAGACTCTAATGGGGAAAAGGGTCGAAGTAATCCGGAGACACGTTTTTTTTGTCGGTCGGAAAACTAATCTCGGGCTAATATACTGACAATACCACAGGGAGTTCGTCCTAGGCAGCGTTATTATTTCTTCTTGGAATATTTTTCACTTTTTGACACAGCATACATCGTAAAACACAAGAATGTCCAGGCCACATCACACTTGAATATTTACTTCAAAGTGAACAAATCGGGTTTCGCACACAATGATTGCTTTTCTTGAAGGTCGTTGGGGCTTACACCGTCTAGCCGCCGGGAGAATGCCTTGTTGGCGCAGCTTGATGATAGACCGTTTGCCGACATTTTCGCTTCGGACTCCATACGAGAAGTCGAGAGCATCGCCATCACTCTCTTTGTCTGGTGAGCATCATCACCAGGAAATCGTACCGACGACACCTTGCTGCCTATGCTTGCAACTGGTGCCTGACTTGGTTGACTTCCCCTTGTGTCGTCATCGGCAGTACAAGAGCGAAAGGTGCACCCAGCAGTGGCTTAGGACGCTTTCTTGCCACCGATATTACGAACACTGGAGCGTCCAGGGGCTTCCTACGACGAGTCGAGGCGAGACAAACGGGTGGCGAAGTGTGCAAATATTTTCTTCTTATGGGCTCGAGGTTGTCGGCTTGTGGATCAAGGTGTCGGGTTTGTTTGTACGTGGACGCTGCATGTGGAGGCGGGATTCATTCACACCTGGGACATGCAGTCGATTGCCACCTCACGATTTGCATCTTGCGAGGTAAATTTGGTCCTGGTTTCGTGCGCATCCATCGTAAGGTATGTTGTCGGGTGGGAGACGTGTAGTCTGGACGATACAGCACATGTTTTCTGGGTTGAATCTGTACTTTTTCATGCAGGTCTTGCACAGCCTGTCACAACGTAAGGTGAGCAACTAGATTATGTAGAGTAGATAATATAGATAGATAGATCATGAGCTATCTTGAGGTATAGAATGTTTCGTTAGGAGTGGTGCCGGCAGTGTGATGGTGTGGGTTGGGTGGTCCCGCGAATGCTGATGTGGTTTTCCCGATCGTAGAGCGGTGATGGCCCCGGCAGTCCGCTCGAAATATCGTATGATACATATTTACTCACCAGCAAGAACGCTCGCACGCACGCACGCACTAATTGGCCCGTTTTGTTTCACCGCGAGAATTATCCTCCTTTTGCTTCCAAGGTTTCGTTCCCTTGCAAAAATAGTGATTTTTGTTTAATGTTTTCAAGGGCTATGCTTCAATTCGTCCCCTTGCCCCCGATCAGCATAGTAACGCCTCATTCCATGCGCTCTCTATCGGAGCAGGAGAAGTGGGAGGACATCACTTTCGACACGGTGTTGCTGGACCATTACTGGCTGCCTGATTCAGTCGTGTGGCTTAACAAGGGTTATATGGTAAGCCAACGTGCTCCAAGTTTTTTTCGCAGACCCGTCTTTCTCGGCGCGTCGCCGCGTTTTTCCGCTTCAATACTCAAGCTCTGATCTCAGGGGTTGTTATATCAACAATCCCTGTCCCGTATCGACAGTATGTTTGTTTCTTGAACGGGATAGTATTCGCTCCGCATGTTTGCGTCTCGCATATTCTTCGCGCACCGTAAATTCGCTTGGCGATAAATTTGCTGAGATGGCAGACAATTGCATACTTGTCGAACAAATGGGCCGATTTGTTGATAATCGAAATACGTGCTCGGGCAACACTTGCACACGCTTACCCAAGCCGGTGTTTGGGGTGTATGGGATCGGCCCCCCTTTCACGCTGACTGCTGCTGGCCCCAATCTGTTCGCTCTGGGATATGGTATCTCGGTCTGCGCTTCAACCATTGTACGTACCACATCAGTGCCGATATGTGCCAGTCTGGGCGGAAATATTTGGACCATCTTCGTGTATATTCTGTCAATGGTCCTCGCTTTTCCGCCCAGAGTGATGTATTGGTTGTGCTCAATAACACGACGTAGATGTTCCATCCAACATTAGGGAGTTCCATGCGTTGATGTGGGAATAGATGAACGGACGATTAGGTGAGGCAAGTAATCTGTCGGATGCGTGGTTGTCTCCAGACAATAACGCGGAACTCTTCTGTATATTACGTATCCGAGCTGTCGAGTGACAGCTCATGGTGAAGCAGGCGCATGATTATCCACCACGTTGCCGGCACAACAAATCGCCCGTTTGTCCCGCAGATTTCCCGACTGACTATCTGCCTGAACTAATAACCCGTTCATATAATCCCACATCAATATATGGAACTCCCTAATGTTGGATGAAACATCTACGTCGTGTTGTTGAGCACAACCAATATGGTACCTTGCACCAGGTATGGTTCATCGCGTTCAGGCTTGCGGTCGAAATAAAAATGCCGCTGGCCCTGTCAATGTCAAACCTCTTTCAACTGCAGTTCCGTTCTCGGGGGCTAACCTACTCGAATGCTAAGCAAGTTGTGCACAAAACGAAACTGCAGTACGATAATGTGGCCGGTTGTCGTCAAAACGAGACTGCAGCACGTACCAAATAGGTTTTACCTGTCGATCAGACGTGTTTCCAGGGGGAACAAGATTGGTCAGAATCCATAGGCCGCAATGCTTCCACACCGTGTTCCATTCTGATAGCTGTGTTGCCCCGCATTTTCAGTGCAGGTCCGCAGCGCACACGAAAAGGGTCATACATACACACCACGACCCTTGCGCCTAAACTGCTGGCTCGATGCGCCTTCAGCCTACTACCGTAGACGTCGGACAACAATAGCCTCTCGTTCTCCAACGAAATAAGTGGTTGTTGGCGCTGTGTGTCAGGGGCCATGCCTTCCATCCTCGTCTCTTATTTTGTTCGAATATGTTCTCACCAAGGCCTATTGGACCGTTTCATCACTGCAGTCTCTTTTCGGGTCAATCCACACGAAATCCAGATATTTTTGGTCCCCATCATGGGACTGCAGTCCCAAAACTGTTGAAGCACACTTTACCTGGCAAGAAGGAAAAAGGACTATCAATACTAGAGTTTTAAAGCTGCGACGCCAGAGACGTCCGAATCGCACTGTAGCCGGACCCTTGCGGGCATTGACTTTTTCTTTCCCCAGCTTGGTATTGTCTTTCACCGTCGTCGTTTTTTTCAGCTTGGCTTGAACTATGAAATGGTTCAGCCTGGCCGTAAACACAAACTCGATATGGTGCTTGTGGGTGACGATGTCACCGGCTTTTTCCTGTCGACAATTCGGTTTTGTTCAGGAATAATAATGTTTTTCGTTGCGGCCGGTTTGAACTACAGGCGAATGACGGAGGGCTGATTCAGAACCTTGTGCGGATGACGACGACACGACTTCTCCGAGACGACTTCGAGATCATGCTCCCGATCAATCAGGTAAGTTGGGCCCGTATTTGCGCGTCTCTTGTATCTCGAGGAATAAGCTACCACGTCGTTCCTACGGTGTGTCTCCAAATAAGCGTTTCTGCCCCCCCCACCCCGCGCTGTATGTAATATGTATAGGTTGAGTAGGCTTCGGTTGGCTATGACGGTGTGAAACAAGCCGCTCACTACACGAGGAAGACAGCAAGTGTACCGTTCAAAAGTTTTTATTTGGCGATCGGTCACAGCTGGCGATCGAGTTGCATCATTTGTGCGGGGTGGAGCATCTTCATGCCACGCGAACGGAACTATCGTTTCACGAGCTGAGAGTTTTTTCGGAAGGCACCTCATGAGGCACTTGCTCGATACCCCCATTGCTGTCTCTGGAAGTCGCCACACTGGAAGATATATCATCCCGTTGACACAGTCGTTCATATGCAAGTTTGCCTTTCAGTAGGATGCAACCGACCCTTCTTACTACTCGCCGAACACCTCATGGCGCCTCGGACTTGGTTCAAGAAATATCTGCTTGGTCGGTTAAAACCCGACGTCCTCCGTCCGGGCATTGTAGGGATGCATACGACGACAGCCATGCCATAGGATTCAATTCACCCCCCCCCCCCCTGCTCCGTCTCGGAAGGGAT
>JBBMHQ010094417.1:0-10431 GCA_037834295.1 Postelsia palmaeformis | reverse complement strand
CTTTCTTCCCTCGTCGACTTGCGTCGAATTCTGCCTACCCACGCAACGAAGGCGCTCTCAGCAATTGGTACCTTTTTGTTTTTTCAAATAAAGTCTCACCACGGGGGGATTTGAACTTGGGTACCAATACCAATGGTCTTTGAAGCTAACCACTATTAACAGTCTACCGGGGCGACCGGCGTATGCACTACATTATATCACTATTAATATTGGTATTAATAGACACTTGCAGCACGTATATGCACGTGCTTAAAAAAGTCGATGGTAACGTGCCTGGTAATACTTTCGTATCATCGTGCGAGAGCTGTACCTCCAGCTGTGCATCAGGTCATGACAGCAGTGACGCTTACCCCAAGAGTTATCATCGTGTTGTGTGACCAGAAACCAGAACACCGAACACCGATTACCCGCGCACTGCCCGTATGATACTGACGTGTACCAGGTATTTTAGAACAAGAAATCGGCCGGGCAAGCAGGCCACTCCTTTGGATCAAGTACAATATTATTAGTACCAAAAACTGTTTGGGGTTCAAGCTGTCTTCCTTTGCTATGTACGGCCTCTCACCTGTCCTCCCCGCTGTCCGAGAACAGCCGGGTCAGGGCACAGAAAAAGACGAAAGCCAGAGCAGCTGAGCTCAGCACCGAAGCATTCGCGATCAGGAACAGTGCTCCCTCCCGGAGAGCCTGGATTGAATTGAATTCAATTTGATTGGATTTTGACCAAGAAATGATACAGGATTCACTCAGTTTTATAGTTGACAAGAAAAACGTTTTTTATAATACCAGGTTTAGAATTCGACGCAAGTCGACGAGGGAAGAAAGTGCTGAAGTCTTCTCGCGATAAAAAAAGCAAGGCACGTACCGTAGTGGGGAGGAGGGAGAAGTGCCTACTTCGTGACCCCGGATCTGAGCTACGACTGAAGAGGGAGAGAGAGAAGAAGGGCGAAGATAATAAATGGGATGGATAAAAAAAAAAAACAAAAAGTTTAGGATGTATCTGGCATGAAAATAAATAAAGCGCGTTCGTGCTCGGACAGGAAGGGAGCGCGGAACAAAACTTCATGTGATAATTTATACCAGTATGCTATTAAAAAAAAAGTTCGGAGCGCAACGGGAAGAGCAAGCGAAGAACAAAAAAAGTACGAGTCAATAGAAGCCAGCCGTGTGTCACCGCAACATCAGAAGCAGCAGTCAACGAAGGTCCTGATGGGTCCCGGTACCACGCCATCCACGAGAGGCCCATTCGTGCATACCGCAGACCCGGGATAATCCCAACTAAGCGTGTGTTTCTAACTGCAGTGTCTATCGGAGGGGCGGGGGAGATTTGTTGCCGGGCTCGCAACCCTTTCCACGCACAGGGCAATACGTAAGTCAAAATAATACTGTTCTGTACCAGGCCAAACTTAGGGGTAGAACCATACCTTTGCCACCAAGGCCTGGAGGTCTTGGGATACCGTGCTCATGGTGCTTCCGTCGAGGGGCAGCTACTCCTGAAAAGGGAATCGGAGACGACCGTCCTGGCGCGCTGTTCGCGGTGGGTTTTGAAACGACGTTGGGCGCTGGGAGGGCCTGCGTCGACGCTTCACTCTTTTCTCTTTTCGATGCTCGACAGTGAAGCTGTAAAAAATACGCGGGGATTCCGGTATCCCTGTCCTCAACACTTTCCTCGGCACGCGTCGCGCAGGCGAAAGTCGAAGGCTCTGTGGTTTTTTCTTCGGCGCTGGGTTGGGGGCCTGCGCGCGAGATTCACAGAGCCGACACCGCCTGACGTCGGGAGAGCCGCTGCTGTGTGAGGTGAAACGATCGAATTATAAAAAGGGGTTTCGAGCCTAGAGGCGTCGTCCAATCAAGCGATATCCCCCCGTGCTATTTTTCGTGGTGCCGCGCCACAGCGCAGCTTCACCGCAGCAGCAGCAGCAGCAGCAGCAGCCGTAGCAGCAGCAGTACCCTTCGCCATCATGCCGGCTGATCTTTTGCACCCCACCTCCTCCCACGAGAAGAGGGTACACAAGCTGAAGAGGCTGGTACAGAGCCCGAACAGGTGTGTGGACTGTAGCTGGCGATCGTCGGTTGCGACAGCTCGTAGGGATGGATGGAGGAGACCTTGATATCGCGCCAGAGAGAGCCTAGTCGGGTTCGGAGTTCTAACTCACGAGTGTGCTGTCTAGCGTGGTATAGTATTGAGTATGCAGTCACGTGATTGCTTTTGGATTCATCGCTTTGCGGGACCGTCGCTCTATTTTTCGAGCAAGTTTCGTGACTGCGTACGATATACTACTTGGCTCATAGCAAAAAAGTTGCCGAAGAATGATGCTCTTGCCTGTCCTTCGTCCATCCGGGCGTTCGAGACCAAGTGTTTCACGTCAAGTGTTCGATGTTGCTCGAGCTTTTTTTGGAGCTGGAATTGCCCCTATGCGAGCGCGTGCCACATGCCTGGTTGGTGCTAATCTGGGTCTTAGTTGTGAGACAAAGGGCGCCGATTGCGAAGTTCTTCAGTAGTCGCAAGGTCCTGGAGGGGAGGGATGGGTTTGCTCGCTGAACAAAGTGTAATGGGTTTGCACTCTGACCCCTTCTAGTCCTTAATTACCCTAACTCTGGGTGCGTTCGACGGAGGGGGAAACCGGAAGCGTCCCCGAAACGCGCCGATCGCTAACCAACCCTACAATATCGTGTCGAACAGCCTTTCGGACGAGTACTCGCAGCTTCGAAAGTACACTAATGCTGATGTACCTTCCAGAGCATAGACTCTGCTTTTATCGTTGTTGGATCGGTTGACTCGAGCCTGACGTGATCTTCAGGATAATACCCAAATATTCACTTGACATTATATAGTTTCTCGAGTTGTGACTGCCACGAGAACCTTTACGAGTATTCTTCTGTCTGTACGAGTGACATTCCTTCCAGGTGCCCGGTGTTGCGAAGAACCTGGCATGATCGGATGTTTCCTTCTCTTTTCCTACATACATTGATATAAACAGCGAGTCTCGTTTAGTTTTTGAAGCCTCATGGTACCGCTGGCATGTACGTGATAGTGCAGTCGATTATCGACCGAGTTGTTTAGTTTGTACATTCACATAATTTCTCGAGTTGTGACTGCTACAAGAACCTGTACGAGTATCCATCTGTCTGTACGAGTGACATTCCAGGTGCCAGGTGTTGCGAAAAACCCGGCATGATGCATGTTGAAATAAACAGCGAGTCTCTGTTATTAATAGTTGTTGAAGCCTCGGTACCGCTGGCATCGTATGTGATAGTGCAGTCGATTCTCGACCGAATTGTATAGTCGCTTTCGTCCAATGTCTGATCGCCTCGCTCTTGTGACCGTGCCCTCCACAAACTTGACTCCTTTTCAGCTTCTTCATGGACGTGAAATGCCCGGGATGCTTCAACATCACCACCGTTTTCAGCCATGCTCAGGTGAGCCCTCCGAAATGCTGGGTTGTAATACACCTATCAAGGTTATCTCCTTGGTTGCCTGGTACCTGGTAGGGTGTAGCCTAAACCTGGTTTCCTGTAGCGAAGTGATGTACCAGTAACAGAGTAAAACGTAACACAATCGACCTCACACACGACGACAGTGTAAAGGTCTGTTCGCAAAGATCTTCCCATGTGTTCGTAGGTGCTGCTTCTGCTGCTGTGTCGGAAGGAAGCCGCGAACATGTCTTTGTTTGCCTCGGCGTGCTACACCTTCGCTAGCCGCTAGCGCTAAGACGGTTGGACGAGAACCCCGAAACCTGAGCACGACGTGGAATCTGCCGTTGGACATATTGAGTGCCAGTTTTCCGTTCTATTTGTGACGTACACAAGCTGCGAAGGGAACGGCCTCGGGCGAAACCACAAGAGGTGGCAATGGCTCGCGAAGGAACAACGCGGCAAGTATCGCCAGGGGTAACTGCGGTCTATGCTTCCTCTTTTTTTGCGGCGATGGTTCTCTTGGCCCTCGCTCGCCGCGGGCCAACTGTATTTTTGTCTGGATTTTTTTATATTCTGAAGATTTGAGGTATCGCACAAATGAAGTCCACGGCCGTACAGCCAATCGCATCGGTACCCCGAAAATGGTACAGCCAATGATACTGGTGCCAAAAAGTGATCAAACCAACGTTTGATGCTTGAGAGCATAGCCGAGTACGTGCCACCTGTGTGTAAGTCGAGTACATAGCCTTCCGCGGATGACACTAGTGCTCTTGCCAACCGCCGTTTTTGCTTTGGCGTGCGAAGGTTTTAGTTTTCCGCCCTGAGCTCACTCACTACGAGTACTGCAGCTGGGTTTAGTTCGGTTTGCTCCGAGCTCAAGCCATCTGGTAAACTTCTGGTGGGAGTATCGACGAAGTGCTCGTCTTCGATCAGCTCATGGCTCATCATTACCTTCTAAAAGTAGGCTCTCGCGTTCTGTCCCGTACCTTGCGTACATGCTGTTCTACCCCTCTTACTCCCGACCTTAGCATCTGTATAATTCCAAGGAAGTTGTTCGCAAACCATGGTTACAACAGTGAATGGGAGACTCGAGGCGTTAGCGACGTAGGACCCAGACTCGATTGCAATAAACCATGGTATCAGACGGACGAAGAGGCGGGCCCAATCGGTCAGAAAATATGGGTATCCCAGGTATCCTACTGTAATTAGCCTACTCGGTCAGCGCTGTCCGAGTGGTCTATTTGTAGTAGGTTGGGGGACAACCTACTAGCCTAGTAGCGTAAGCCCTCGTGCCTGAGGTGCACCGTAGACGGGGCAAGGCACGTGGCGTAACGGGCGTCGCAGGCGCAAACAAATGCAGTAAGCATTAAACATTTGTTGTGCTTTCAAAATTACCTTGGACGTGCCTTGCTGCCCTCCTCTCCCCAGAATGCGGTTTATCGTGGAAAATATCAAATAGGATACGTTCGTTCAGGCACCACATGGCATTTTTAAGGGCGGCCTAAGGCGTTTCGGAATATATTCCAAACATGGTATTTACCGCATGGAAAGGAGTTAAGACAAAGGCGTACATAACTTTGACTCAATCACACCAGTTATGGTGATTTATTTTCTATAACGCCGTTATTTTGGTGCGCAACCGCATACGTTTCTCAAGCTATCTTTTTCGGCACAAGCTGGTTGTGATACCTGAAAATGGATATTTCAGTACCTTCTCAAGTGACCCGGGTAAAAGGGGAATCGGCCCTCCTTTGACAATGCAGAAAATCTCGAAACTTTTGCTTGGAAGGTGAAGCTTCAGGTTATCTCCTTTATCTTAGCAAAGTCGTTCGGAGCCACATAGTACTAACATGATATGCTCTCAACACCACCGTGGACGGGGATGTATATCGTCATGGGTTCACTAAAAGGCAACTGCCAACCGCGCGTCAACCGGTCCGCTCTTCACGTCATACCCTCGCGTGACGGCTACAGCGACATGCACGAGAGTCGCATCGACACGTACAGTTTTCCGGGAGGACGAAACTACCAGTAAATGAACAGGAGTGCGGTACAGCGACTGCATGAGAGCCATATCGATACTTGAGTGTGTTATCAAGCAGCGACTAGATGATACCGTCTACTGCAGTGGGTGTCATCTGTAATACATACGCTCGGTCTCACGGAAGCTAAAAATAGTGGAGTGCAGCGATACCAGGCTTAGATTCTAGCGGGAAGGTCCCTCCGTTCGTGTCGATCGCGCCTTTTCTCCCCACCATAAACGTGTAGTACTCTCAACATGCAATGTATGGCGGGGTCGCTGTAACCTCGAGGTAGGACCCTGATTTCAGTTACCCGGGTACCCGGCGGGTATACCCGTTAGGGTCCTACCCGTTTGACGGGTAAGGTCCTAGCTCATTACCCGCGGGTAGTCGGAGCCTGAAGGGTAATGGGGTCGTCGGGTACCCGGGTACCCGCGGGTTTTTCGGTTACTCGCGAGTAATCGGTATTCCCGGTTCATCATGCCTGCGTAATCACTTTAGGAAACCCTTTCCAAACACGCACTCACTTGAGCACATAACACAAGCCTCAACTACAGTAGCTACATTCAACGCTCAAGGGGACGCCCACGGCTCACGGCAGTATCGTCACACGGCACCAGCTGGGCACAATGAGCCAAGAGGCGAGCGATCCTGCCGCAATCTCTTATGAGAATCCTGCCGGAAGTTCCAAGCCGCCTGTGCCAAGCACCCTCGAAAACGATGCAGACAGCAGGCCCCGGCTCTGACAGGAGCAGCAGTGGAGAGTCATATCAACGTGTGCTTCTGTGATGCTGGCGCCTGGCCCCTACTGAGGGTAACGGGTGTAGGTGTGAGTAGCCGCTTCTTTTCGAGCAACCATTGTTTTTCTTTCATGCTCGTTTATTTTCCATCCGTTCACGATTCCCTTGATTTTCGAGCACAGGTGGTTGTTGATATGTTATCGAGGGTAATTTCGCACTACTATGCAACGGATTGTAACTAATGCTACACAAGCAACTATTATCTTGATGACAAAGTGCTACTTTCCGATATTTGCCACGCTGTGGGTCGAAAAATGATAAAACCAGTGTTCTTTCTAAGCGGCGGACCGTCAACACCCCGATCGTACACTATTTTCACACGTTCCGCGCATCCAAACCCATAACATCACGCCAGCGCAATGAAGTAATACACGACATGGCAAGTTTAGGCGGTTTGTGTATCGAATCAATCACAAAAACTGTTCGTACTCGTCGTTTCGGCAAAAACACAGTACTGCACACTATCTTCCACTTTATTTTTTTTCTTTGTGGGATTGAAACTATCAGGAAAAACTTGGGAAAAATTGGCGGGGTACCTGGTACCCGGCTAAAAAACGGGTACCCGGTCGTAAAAATGGCACTACCCGCCGGGTAGGGTAGAGTCCGGGCGCCGAAAATTGGCGAGTACTCGTGTTTGGCGGATACCTGTAGGATCCAACCTCTACTGTCACCTCATACAAAAATGGACAAGGCCTACTGTTCACGAGGAATAACCTGCTGGCCTACCCAGTCAGAGGCGGCTGAGAACATGTGAGTCGTGTTTCGAAGATATGTTTTGCCATTCATAGCCTCCGCGCAGTCAGAGCTGGCTATGGGTTAACCCCTGACCTACTGGCGTACATGTGCTCGAAAATGCGCGGTAAAGCCATATCTGACGGGAGGATTTCAACCCAAAAAAAATCGGGAAATATTTTTTTCCGCCGATTCACTTGTTCTAAGGACTAGAATCCCACCGAATCAGGCTCGCCCTTCTCAGAATACTGGCTGCCTGCCTTTCAGTGAAAGAAAGGTGTCTCGACCTGTTTTTTTCCTCAGGGGAGTCGTTGAAAGTTTTTTATGGTGTGGTCACTTTCGACAAAAATAATATGATATTTCCAGGTATGATTCGACGTTTTACCCGGAAAAGGCCCATTCTTCGGATAAATCGCGCCCGGAACTGACTTACAGAGAAAACTGGGGTGCACCGACAGTTCGTTTCAACTTCTAATCTGGAAATAATAGCAAACGACGTTACTTTCCTCTCGCGGAATAGCCGGTGGGATTCAAACGTTTGGAACTGGATGCACGTTTTGGGAATAATTTGCCAGGGTGGCATCGGGGGATGATCCGCGATCGCCCTGCGCGCTGTGTCGAACGTCGGAAATTTGCCTCCTGATTTGACGAAGGGCTAGTTGTAAAGCGACAGAAAGTAGACTTGTAGAGTGGCGGAGGGGTTGGGAGGGTTCGCGCCCTTTGTTTTGTGAGTCGTTTGAGGAGAACAACGCTGAGAGGCGAAGTTATTTACAGCCGGGGTGACATGATTGACTCCTCGGTTAACCAACAACCCTTGCTCATGGCGAAAACAAAGACTGCCGACCTCACGCTTCGATGTCGCTGCAACGGGAATCCCCCTTACTACTCTTGTTTCTGCCGCCCGGTTTTCGCCACGCGGACGAAGTTCTTTAAAAAATAAATTCGACTGTGCCTCACTCAGACGTGACGGCCCTGATATTTGTTGTTGATTCCTTGCGAAGCTCTCATCTCCCCGCGGCAGTCCCCTATCCCAACGATTTTAATGTAAGCCCTACACGGCCGTTCCAACTCACGTCTCCTACTCACTTCCTTTTCCTTGCATCTTGTTTCGTCCGTTCGTGTTTTCGGCAGACCGTTGTGGTGTGCGGCTCGTGCTCGACAATTCTGTGCCAGCCCACAGGCGGAAAGGCGCGACTTACCGAAGGCTGCTCCTTCCGCAAGAAGGTCGACTAAGTTGTTCGACGGCGCCGATAATACGAACTTTCAAGAAAATAAATATTGGTTGATCCACAGGGAGACGAGGGGAGGGAAGCCGTGGTCGACACCGTATTCTTCTCCGCATCGAACATGCGCACCTTTTGCGTTTAACTTTTTGGTTCTGTGAACGGCTTTTGTTCCGTCTTGGAGAGAGCAGCCACCCGTAGCCGGCTGTTGCGACGGCAGGGAGCGGGGCCGGGGCTGGTTTTGGCACGGTTTTGAAAGGCTTGTTTTGCTGTAGCGACCAGTGTTTCGCTTTTTGAGGCGCGTTTTGGTTTTGCTGTCGATACGAAAGATATTCGGGGTTACCCTGCTGCTGAACAAAATTCTCGAATGCACATTGTGCTTCTTGTATTGCTGATTGTCGGGGCATATTTGCCGCATCCAATGCAGCAGTGCACCTGGGCGAGCCCTTCGTGATTTTCGCCAAACAGAGCTCAGGTATGAGCTGACGAGTTTTATGAGGCCATGCTTCGAGTAGTTACAATTATTCACGTACGCCAACGGGAAGAGTTGCTCGAGATCACACGCTCAAGTTATTTTCATGCATGATCTCCGAAAACACGGATTTTTGTTGCGCGTCCCCGATTGTTTTCGCCGGAAATTCTGTCTCGTCTGCCAAGGAGTAAAAGTCCCATCTTGTGATATCTGTAATCTGCAGTTCTTCCTTCGAGATCAAGCGTTAACATCTGCAGTTCTTCCTTCGAGACCAAGCGTTAACAACCGTTGTTCGTTGTGAAGCTTTCACTGTACATGCGACGATGTCTTGCTCCTGATGAGCCTCCCCTTTTCGTCAAAGTTTTCGGACCAGGCTAAGCTAAGCTTCCGTGCACTGCTGAAACCTTGCTCCCGCGACTAGCATGTTCACCAGTCTGTACCTTTTCTGCCATGAGCCTCGCGATGGTTTGCTTTGCAGATTGGAATCTGGATTTGTCGGCCTGCTTGTTGATATGAATCCTGTCCAAAAACGTTCTCCGCTGCACAAAACGCGCTTAAACCAGATGTGTATCTTTCCAACAAAAACCAAAGGTACTAGGCCCGTCAGGAGATATCAATATGTTCACCTGCGACTGACGGCGGTCGAGAGTCAATATATCGCACCATACATCCCGGCACCAGTTGTGGTTTCATCTACAACTGAGGTACCCGATTCAAGAGCCATTAGGAAGACGCCCGCAGTGTGGATAGTGTGGTACCGTTCTATCTCCGAACCGGTGGTATTAGTCGCACCGTCCACATCCGTTAACCCCGACTCTGATTCCAAGTGTTTAGTTCGAAAGGGGTCAGTCAAGACCGGCTTGAATCTTTTTCAGGCTATCAGTGCGATTCTCTTTCGTGAAAAAGGGTACAGGACTACAGTAGTAAATATTCCCCAAGTCAAAGAGCGCAAACAGATGTAAATGTACAAGCGCGAAATCGGGTTGTTCAATCAATTGTCGCCGCCGAACCGAATCAACCGGACTTTTTAATTCGTGTTCCCCGCGGCCCTACTCCACACTGCTGTCGTCCATTATTTACAGCAGTCGTACATACGTACGTGGTGTTATGTGTTTTATCTTTCGTGATAGGCACTTTCAGAGAACTTTTTGACTATCAAACGAGGAGCGAGCCTATTCTGACGGGAATCCTCCGTGTTGCTCAGTAGTCTACTACTACTACGACTGCTGTCGACGACAAACTCATGTCATGCTAACTCGTGGAGAAAATGTTGCAATCATCAAGCAAGCTTGGCATAGTGGGTAAAAAACACACGCCATACATGCGTAGATGAGACGGGCGTGAGCGGGTCAAGAAAATTTCATTGTTATCTACTGCGTGGTAGTACGTAGTTAGTAGTCACCGCACCGAACGGCCGGTATTAAACACTACCACTATTTAATGCCAGGTACTCTATGAAGTTAATGTGAAGTCCATGACTCCGTCGACCGTGAGCTACTGTGGGTGGTGCTCGCACGCTTCGGCGTAGTATGTCGTACGCCAATGAGGCCCTCGAAAAGGCACAATGCGAGAGAGAGCGTCGAGACGAACATCCGCAAACGACGCATCCTCTTCGCGGGTGCCGTACAGCGGCTGACCCGCCGGGTGGTGTTTGGGACGATGGCTGGTGGGGAGGACCCAGGACGAGGCCGACCGGAGAAGAACTGGGCGCAATGTCTGGCAGATGACCTCGGGGTTTTTCAAGCCACCGAGGGGTCCACGGAAAGTTC